>VUQH01043082.1:0-26762 GCA_015106775.1 Etroplus canarensis | reverse complement strand
TTTGGCTTCTATGAAGTTGAAGGGAAAAAGGACCTGGACAAGAGCCACACTATATGCAAGCTGTGTCAAACTAAACTAAAATATTTTGGAAACACAACAAACATGAGAAACCACACTGCACATTTCCACTCAGAGGAGGAAGAAAAACACCTGGTTGAAGTTGCCGCTAACCAGAGGACCATCGAGCAAGCAATGTCAAAACCAACTCGGAAAGGACGAAGCGAATTACAAACTCTATCCCAACTTTTACTGCTAAGGATTTGCATCCATATTCAGTCACTGAAAACCAGGGCTTTCGTGCTATGTTGCGCACTCTGGTGCCGGAATACACCGTTCCATCTGGAAGATATTTCACTGACACACCGATCCCCACACTCTACAATGAGGCCAAAGCTGAAGTCATGGAATCCCTGAAGAAAGCGGGTAAGCTAGCTCTAACATGTGATGCATGGACATACATTGCTACAGACTCTTATGTCACCATAACAGCACATTTCATCACCAATGAGCGGCAGCTCGCAAATGAGCAATAAATGAGAGCCACACAGGTGCAAATATGGCCGAGCTGTTAAAGAATGTAGCAGAAGAATGGCAGAATGCCAAGAAAGATTTAGTTTTAGTTACTGATGCATCCAACATGGTTGTTGCTGCTGAACTAGGTAAATTTCTACATGTGAAATGCTATAAATCCTGTATAGAAAAAAAGATGCATCAAGATGCATCGAAAATCGTTTTCTAATCGAATCGCAGTACCCTGAATCGGAATCGAATCGAATCGTGAGGTGCCTAGAAATTCCCACCCCTAATAGGCAGCATATGTACGAAGGCTGCAATTCTTTGGAATTGACAGGGATAGCATACACGTACAAGTGTTATAGTCTATCCTTACATGCTGAAGGAGGACACCCACAAGCACATATGGAAGATGACGACTAGAATAGCTGCTTTGGTAGCCCTACGCTGACTCATACATAACAAATTCAATAAGAGCTAGGTATGGATGTACTTTGTCTTGGTTTATAACCAAGGGTTGATAATTGATTCACAAAAGGCAAATAGCCAAACATTGCTATAGTGCTTTTCAGACCAAGTGACAAAATGCAAAGTACCTAAAAGAGAGCGGCATTCAGATGTGGTCAAATAATTCACTGAGTGAGTTTCAGATCATATCAACAACCACTATTAAATCGGGTATCAAATATTATGTAGTTCTACTGGTATTGGTATAGACTACATTTCTTGATATTATGACATCAGGTGGGACAGTGGTGTGGTGGTTACCACAGTCACCTCACAACAAGATGGTCCTGGGTTCTAATTCACTGGCCAGCTGGGGCCTTTCTGTGTGGAGTTTTCATGCCTGCGTGGGTTTGCTTCCAAGTACTCCGACTTCCTCCTGCAGTTCAAAGACATGCAGTGTTGACTGGTAATTCTGAATTGGTCATAGGTGTGAATGTGAAAGCAAACAGCTGTCTGTCTATCAGTGTTAGCCCTGCAATAGACTGGCAACCTGTCCAGGGTGTACCCTGCCTCTCGCCCTACAACAGACACCCACCACTCCACAACCCTGAAATGGATAAGTGGAAGAAAATGGAAGGTTGGCCCAAAAAATACAAACACTCCTCTTTCACTTCCATTATTACATCAGTGTTGGTGTCTAATTATTTGGAACCGGTTCCCTACATTGCCACAGAAAAACAGGCCTCGAGTCTGTGCCAAAAACTGGTAAGGGTGTGTCACTGCACAGGTGCTAGGCTCAAAGTTGGAACCACAGACATTTAATAGCTATGATTCACAGATGACAGCCTGTTGATTTTGTCAACCATGATTTTCTCCCCAAAGAAATTACCCTGACTTTCGCTACATAAAATAACATTCATTTCTCTAAACCTGCCAGAATGCAAGTTGCCTCTCAAAAGTTATCAAGGTGAACTGGCTCATTGCCAGCATTCTGTCAGGGCTAACAAGACACTCAAGTGACATTCGCTAAAGTACCTTTGGCTGCTCCTTGTATTCTCCCCAAGGAGTAACACTGGTAATTAGCCAGGAGGTTTATTTTATGCCAGATGCCCTTCCTGACACAACCTTCCTTGGTGAAAGGAACATGTGCCCTTACCTTGGATCAAACCAGGGACCTTTCGCTTGTAAGGCAAATGTGTAAACCACTACACTGCGGGGACACTTCTCTGGCGTTAAAAATAGTGTTTAAAAAAGAAAACAAAAAGACAAAAAGGAGCATCTCTCATTGGTATTAAAAAGCCAGAGACATCATAGAGAAGTCAAATTATTACACCTTGAAACAGTCTTTGCTTTTCACCTTTTCTGCATTGTGCTGATAAACATTTCTAAGAACAGGCCTCAGGCAACTCAAGCAGAAACATCCTCCAACTTTTAGTAGGCACATGAGCTTAATGCTGTCACAGCTTTAGACCTTGTCTGATCGATCAAACATCCTCATCACCTTTGATGTTATCTAACATTGCACAGATTTCACAACATTTCCTTTATTTGCAAATTGTGTAATAATGCAATTGTCGGGTGGCATCTTTCTGGCTCGCTGCTCAATCTCTCCTACATTCACAGGCTGCTTGCTGCCTACGCAGAATGGAAGTCACATTTTTTTTTTTTTTTGCATGATATGGTGACAAACACACTACTCAAACCAGTTTAGATGAAAAACTGCAGCTCAGCCAAAAAAGCTCGAGGGCAAAATCCAACCTCACACAGGTGCTGATTTTTCATTTTTAGAATTTTAGGATGAAAGCTGAGTATAATGTTTCCTCTGCCTTGGGCCTGCTTACCTCACTTGTATCTAGAGATCACAGCAGCGCACACGCAGACACCAGGGAGTTTCCCCTTATATTGTTGGTATATGTTACAAAGTACCGCTGTCTGTCCTACACGATGTACACCAAAACAAAGACTTCAAACACCAATGAAAGGCTGTGATCTCCCTAAAGTCTACAGGGTGGAAGAATCCTCACATGTCATAACCACAACTGTGAAACCTTTATAAACATATTCTGGACACTTTTACCTGTGGTGCACATGCGTAGATTCTTTCTTCTGGAAACTTTTTAAACACACAAAAAAAATAGTGTCTATTTTTGAAATGCAAAAGTTCAACAATTTGGACCTGCAAACATAGCATCACTGCAAAACTATTAGCACTGTCATCACCCTTCAAGCACCCATTTCAGCTAAACCCCCACTGAGTACAGTCACAAGTATGTGTTTGTGAGCCTGTAAGAACACACAAAAAGAGCATCAGTGCTGCTGCCCAGCGCAGTGGGCGCTTTTCACTGAAAGACCCTTTGTTTTGTTTGTCATAAAACTGAAAAATGAGCTTCAGCATGACTGACCCAGAGGGCTGAGCAGAAATAACCATGCATGCATGTGTGTGTGTACAAAAGCCTGCAATGTTAATATGAATAGGAAATGACCAATGACCATGACTGAAAGCATGTCTTTGGGTGATAAAGACAGGAAAAACAGGAACGAGTGAGAACGGTTTCAGGGGGGAAATTTAAGGAGAAGTGAGACTGAAGTTAGAAAGTTTTTCTCATTAACACCAGAATCACCCACATGGCCATTTGCAGTGCCATGATAACACTTCAGCATGTTGAGCAATTTAAAGCGACCTGCTTTATTGGAAGTGAGAAAAAAGAACTACTGGCAGCTAGAAATTGAAATGTTCTGCAATTTATTCTGCCATGTGACTGTGTGTCAACACTGTGCATTGTGTCTGAAAATGCTCTAATTTAGATAAAGTTTGACAAAACAAGACTAAGTCTACAGGTATGCTTCTGCTTCCAACTCTGAAAGACTGCACTGACGTGTAGGACTGCTCCGAGTTAAATGACAGTATGTTTACAGGCTCTCAATGACAAAACGCATATATTAATGCAAAGTACAGCTTAGGCTGAAAGGAAGGTCTTTGCAGGTATTAGTACCTGAATCAAAGTACTGGCAAAAAACCTTTTTCAGCTGATGTGGGGCTAAACAGAAAGAGAATCGGTATAAAATATCTCAAAATTATTGACAAGCCTCTCAAATATTGTTGGAAAAATGTTCACATAAAAAATAAAATCAGCCTAATGTCAACAGACTGCAACCATTAGGCACTGTGCGTGTCTGTACCACAATTTTTGGCAATCAGGTCAATCATTATTGAGCTATTATAGTCTAAGACCTGGACCAAAAAACCAAACAACTGCCCAACAGAGTAAACAAAAACAGAAAAGTCTAAGATTGTTGTACTTTTTCAGAACTGCATTTTAAGTAATCTGCCACTTTAGGTGGGGATATACTTAATTTTTTATTTAAATATATCAATATAGATTCCCAAGTGATAAAGAAGTAGACAATCATTTTCATATCAATACAGTTTGATGCTTTTCTCTCTCCTCTCATTCCCTTTTTGATCCGCACAGATATGCCCTCACTTTCCCTGCATTTAAACTTTGCTTTTAGAATTTTTCTGCAGCAACAAGTGATACACACATAGCTCTGGTCTAACAATGAATAATAAGCCAAAGGTTATCAGCTAACTTAATGTTAAAATTGCACGTGTAACAACAGTTGACAAAGGTTATAGATTGGTGGAAACAAGAGGTCAGGAAAGAAATTGCTCTTTTTAAATCTACCAGACTTCGTAAAAAAAAAAAACCAAATAAACTTGAAGACATTCTGGGCTGCTTGTCACTTTACATTACATTTTGCATAATTTTGGGTCCAAACCAACACGCTAAAAGACCAAAGTTACTCAATAACACAAACTAATGAACCAATAGAGGCAGCAATAGACAATAACTCCTGCAAGCTAAAGTTTCCTTTTTTGTCAATGAGATCTGGTGATGCGTAACAGCTTTACTTTTGTTGTTGGCAAGAGCTTTCTGACATCTGTTTTGCTCAAGGATGTGCTGATATCTGCTTGGGCTCTTACCTACAGTACATGTCAGTAGGCAACACACTGATTGTGACGAATGACCACTGAGCAGCTAGGCTACAATCTTTCCAGGCAGGGGCAGAGAAGGGTGGAGACCAACTTTTGTCACTTTATTTGCCAAGCATTATAAAGTTACACAGCTTAACAGGAACAGCTAAGAGGCACGTCTCCTCCACCAGCAGCAATCATTAAGCCTGGGAATGTTATCAAAGTCCATAAACAGCATTCAAGCCATCATGTAACTTTTTTCTATCTTCTAAAGTATAATAAAAACAGTCACCAACACCATACACACAATAAATCAACATTAAACCCAGTCTAACCCTAAAACTCAGTGAAATACTTAAAAACCTGCATTACAAATCCCTGGCACCATTCCCTCCTTGGTCCCTCCTGGACCCTTTAAAAAGCATTCAGACCGTTTGCCTAAATATGCCCATGAACGAATTTTACACTAAAATTAGAAATCCTGTCCACAAAATAATATAACAAACACATTTAAAAGCACTAGAACCACATTGCGATCAATTATACTTGTATGGCTAATATTCTCTCTTTCTTACAGGAGATATCCGCCACACACCAAGTAGCTGCTCAAGCACCTAGAGAGAGGATCACACAAATCAGTAAAATGTTCAAAAAATAAAAAAATGAATATTTAAGAGTTCTTGTTTGCAAGTCCATACTTCTTAATTTACAAATGTTTTTCTTAAAGTGCAGAGTGCTACTGAAAGAGCAAATGTACCTAGAAAAGGTGTCCCATATTACCTAACATAGACTACAATTTATTCTGCACTAGTAATGAAACAGCTCTGTGTTACCCTGACTGTGGATCAGAAGCTCATGTACCCCTAATGCAAAGAAATATAACTATTCCCAACTAAGTGAAAATAGGTTATCATAATCATTACTTTAAAGACTTTCCAGACCAGTGCAGCAGCTCCTCACTGACACACTATCACCAGAACTGATGCTTTTCATACCTTTCAATACCAAAATTCTAAAAACGCATTGGTAGTAGCATTGGTAGTATTATTTTTTTAAATAGTATCAGTAGTACCGAGTGTATGTACTGAGGCTGAAATTCTTCCAGAACTGAAGTGTTCTAGTCTATGCTTACACGTTGAAAAAGAAGGACGCCCACAAACACAGAAAGAACTACAAATGGCACAGTGAAAACTACATGGAGGATGGTGACTAGTACAGCAGTCAGGATAGAATAAGATCGAGAGTCAGTAAGTTCGAGAGTCGGGTACTGCAAGTACTTTTTGTTGAAGGTAGATTACCAAGGAGTGATCACTTGAGTCACAAAATTAAATATGGAAATGATGCTATTGAGCTTTTGCGGACCAAGGGAGGAAATACTTCCACTTTAGCTAAGCACCTAAAAGAGACCGGCATCCAGGTCTGTTCTAAGAATTCAATGTTTCAATCCATATTAACAACATCTAAAGTATTACTCTTCTTATCCTATCCGAAATACACATTTTGTTTAAGATAGGTGGCATTGCTGTTGTGAAATCAGCAATGTTTAACAGACTAAAATGTTTGCAGTGGCTAATGTTATATAAATGCTTGAGCTACTGTAATGTAACTATTGTAATAACGCAAGGAAACAACACTGACATGTTGCATATTCAAATCTCTTTAACCAGTAATGAAAAAGTTCAAAAAGCAAAGACAAATGATGCTACTCATAGGAATCATTGTGGCATCTATGCAAAATGATTTCACTCGTAGCATATAAACTCTTTTTGTTAGAAAAGGCTGTTTTTTAAAAGTTCAAATGGATTTAATAACGGAGTCCATGTTTAAGTACATGGGATAATCTTTTCATGTTATTATTTTTAACAGTTGAATTTGGTATCAAGAATCATGTTATTCTACTGGTATTGGTACCAACTTTAATTTCTAGTATTGTGACATCCCTAGTGGCAAAAAGCAGTGACACGGTGCTTTGTACATCTCACATGTTGCTTTTGTAGTAAATATCAAGATTTATATCGCCTCGAGATACGATTTTTGTTGCCTGTTGCCTGGTTCTCGCTTCAAGTGACTGTGTTTATCAAGGTGTAGAGGGCAGCGTTAAGATGAAGCATGACATTCACAGGATGACAGCTGTGACATCATCAGTAATCCAGGCAGAGAGACGCTTAAGTCTGAAGATGAAGCTCTCAATTTACAAAGTGATCTTCATTACAACCCTCAGCTACAACCTAAGGTAAAAAGGAAACTAAATAAGACCACAAGAGTCAATGAAAGTTTTCTTCATAGACAGTGTAAGGAGTTCAGTATCCAAACATTATAAAACTGCTGTGCTTTCACACAGAAGACAAAAACCCAATTGAGCTGGTTTGGCAATGTGATTAGGATGACTTCAGGATGCCTTCCTCCCGCTAAAAGGAGGCTCTGGGGTAGACCCAGAACAGAGGGATTAAACATCCCATCTGGCACGGGGCTCCTCGAGGAAAAGCTGGAGAAGTGTTACATCTAGGATACCTTGTTTGCCCTGCTGCCTCTTATATTTAGAGAGAGAATGAAGGGTAAAGAAAGAAAAAAATATTTTCCTTCATTCACAAGAACAGTAACAGGCTCATATACAATTGTTAAACCTGGTTATATTAGTCACATGGAAGTTATATGTCTTCGTTTATGCTAAATTGTTACCATGAAGCGCAACTAAGTAATAATCAACTGAAGAGAGACATAAACAAAAACATTATCCTGAGAGGACAGAGAAAAACAGGGAGAAGAACACGAATCTTGGGGTTTAATGGAGGAGATGGAAAGAATGAAGATAAAGATGGAGAGGAAGGGCGAGCTGGAAGGAGGATGTTATTTTTAGGTGGAAAAAAAAAAACCTGAGGCGTCTCTCAGCTGAATACACACACAAACACACAAATAAACATATGTAAACACAGCACATGGTGCGCCATTACCCTGCAGCTCTCTTTGCCACATGACAAACACAAACACAAAGCCCACAGGCCACAAAACATACAGGGAACTCAGCTGACACACACACACACACACACACACACACACACACGGGTTTGACTGCATGCCCAGACACTCCAGTGTCATCTGTTTGCAGCAAGGCAGGGAGAGGTTCAAATGAAACAAACACACTGCATGTGCATGTGTATGTGTGTGTGTGTGTGTGTGTGTGTGTGTGTGTGTGAGAGAGGAGGGGGGGTGGGGGGGTTGGTTAGCTTGAGGTCACGCCAAAGGCAGCACACTTTATCCGTCTTCCAATTACAAAACAGAGATCGCGTGCAGGATAGGTGATCCTCTTATCATTTGTTCACACTGGCGCTGTAATCAATCCACACACACTCCTGGTAGGAGGCAGAACCAGCAGCAGCACATAGAGTGCTCTGGTGCAATCTAGGTAACTGTATACAATACAACACAAAGACACACTGACAGAGGCAGGGCAGGGCTTGAAGTGAACCGCATTTTCCACACTGATTATTTTTAAAGCTAGGCTAATCAAAGTTTTCATATAAAAAGACTGAAATTACTACATATAATGTGAAAGGGGTTCATCATAGTGTCAAGCACATAATTATCACCCAGCTCTACTGTGTTTTGATTTTATGTCCCTTGGTTTTACTGTACTAAACAACACTTTTCCCCATAGCACATTTTATTTTTATACCCGTCTTAGAGAGCAGTGTCACCTGCGGTCGATTTCCAACTGTTTTTAGTCCAATTTACTAGAGAGGCAGCTAAATATAGTGTTCAGTTATTTGCTTGTTACAAAGTATTTGACAATCAAAATATTTGCAGCCAGGGTGAGCCTCTTTCCTTGCTCACACCAAGCAGTACTCTCCAGGGCTGAAAATAACAGCAAACGCACAAGTGCCATCACTGCAGTTCTGCTATTGGCCACTCAAGTGCTCACAAAAAGGAAATCAGTCCCCATAGGCTCTTATGTTAAGATGCCCAACTAAAAAACACAACAGCCTGGTAAAAATATGGTTTGGGCCTTCATGGATAGTTTTCCCCCCTATGGACCATTTTTTAAATAACTAATCATTTAAATACTGATGAGGTTTAAAGTTAGGGGCGTGGCTGCTTTGAATGACAGGTGTCCTGACTGGCATCCCTCACCTTAGATAACTGGAGTCACTAAACTAAGCCTCACTATTGTGTTGATGCTGCTGGTGCCCTTCGAAATATCTGGCATGTTTTAAAGCAAATCCCATCCAAGACGTATGCGCTTCAGTTTCAGCAATTGCAATCATAGTATTTTATGAGCTCAGTAACACCATTTAGAAGATTTGGGAATCTGTGTGTTTACATCTGCACAGTTTATAAGAACTTCTGCTGATAATTTAGGACTCCATCCTCTTGTATAAATATATCAACTTTCAGTGGGGGTATATTTTCAAATATTAGACTAGCCATTAGCGTAGTATCCCCACAGTGTAGTGATTTACACATGTGCCTTACAAGCAAAAGGTCCCTGGTTTGATTCCAGGTGGGGACACAGACCCCTCTTACCATGGAGGGTTGCATCAGAAGGCATCCGGCATAAAACTTCTGCCAAGTTACCAATGCAGATTAATCTGCTGTGGTGACTCCTTGTGGAGAATACGAGGCAGCAGCCGAAGGTACATTTTAGACTAGCTAGTTTGTTACAAAAAGCTGAACTGTTAATGCAAATATTTTTTCAGAAAAATATATCTTATCCCTCATTTACTACTACTGCCATAAAGTGACAGTAATGTAGCTAGAACAGGGTTCATCTTGAATCCCCCTGGATGTGAACTCGAAATCAAGAAAAAATAAACATAACAGAGGAACATAGAGACTTTAACAATACACTGACAGATTTGTTTGTTTTTCCCTGTCAAATCCGCTGGCTTACTGGCAAGCTTTCTCTGTGGCTGAAATTCTAGTCAACATGAATTTGAAACTGGCCTTTGTTTGCCTTTGTTTCGTTTTTACAGTTTTTTAAAGCTATCTGGATGTTATATGCCTTACTTAATATCAAACTAATTAATAGGACACAAAGTGGCCTGCATAGCTTTAACGATACCTTTTTGCTTGTAATAAAAATAACTACATAATTTGCAAAAAGTTTCCATCAGTTTAGTTCTAAAATTTCATGAGTGCAACGAAAACACAGAAAGTTAATGTAATAATTGATCATAAATGGCTCACTGCAGATTAGTCCTATTTTGCAAAAATATATAAATATCTACAACTATTAGTTTAAAGACTAAATGATACTTAATAGGCTGTGTCACCCTCAGTATGTTCTGCAGCTCATTAAAGATTTATTTTGGTGAGAAATGGCACAAAAATTGCTTTTTTGATAATAAAGGTTGCCGACCCTTGAACTAGAAAATGTTAAACAACAAAAATAAAAGAAGATGCTGATAACTACCAGGCGTCAGACTGATAAATATGTGAGACATGGTAAGATTAGCTGCTATATAATCCACAAGAAACAAACAACCCAAAGATTTCTCAAGGTGTCAAAAATCTGTGTGGAACTCTTATAAATAAAAACAAAAACGACATCTGGCACAACCTGCCCCGTAGCCCCACTACCACCAAAAATACATTCTCATTCTGTGGAGGAAAAAAAAAAAAAAAAAATCGATACAAGTTTACGAATTTCTAAAAATTGTAACTTGCTTTTTTAAGATGGCTAAACTTATTTGAATAAAAAACAACAATTGGTAGCCTAACAAGCCACATTTTTTTCAGCTGATCTCACAAGACTCCCACCTACTCCATTAATTCAGGATTAGCTGATACAGCTGTAAGGTCTGAGCTTGGTTTTCCAGGTTACTCCCGTGTTTATCAGCGACCATAACAAACCAAATGGGCAGCTAGTGCTATTTCAGTGAGTGCTGCTGCTTTCTGGGTTCTCTTCCATTCACATACAACCTCTGTTTTGTTTGTACAGTGAAAGTGGTTGTTATCTAGCCCTGTCTACGACTGGCAGTTTTATTTTACAGGAATGATGTTTATGTGGCCCTGTTTACCTCACTGTAGAGTCTATCTGTATAAACAAGTGACTTGCAATCACTGACTGAGTGCAGAACAACATAGGGTGCTCCAAACCATAGTCGACTGCCGCTTTAAGAATTTCTCACGTCTCAAACTAGATTCTGCTTTCTACGGTTTGCAAGACAGTGTAACAGGAAGCTATAAACAGTCATTCAAAGTTTCCTGGAGCATATGCATCAGTTTAATACTGTAATAGGCATATTGCTCTGAGAAAAGCACTACATGATCCTTTAAAGGCACCAAAAATCAATACTTCACATGACAACTGGTATTGTGCATACTGGTTTTCATTTTGCTAAGTTAAAAAAAATAAAAACAACCACCTGTTTTAACTCGTCTTTGCTCCTCCAGCCACAATGATCTGCTGCTGACACTTCATGCACATAATAACAGTGTTTGTGAAATCAACACCTTCCTTCTCTGTTCTGCTGTTACATAATGCTCGTCTGTCTCATCGCTCACCAAATTAACTGAGGTTAACGAGACGCTTCCGGTCTAAAAGGCTCACACGCACGCACGCACGCACGCGCACAAACAGCTGGCTGAACACATCATCAAAGAATGTGTGTTTTCCGGTCTGAATGTTTGGTTGGTGAAGATGAAGATGGCACATTCCAGCAGAGAGATGATACGGGGATATATACTCATACACCTAAATTTGTTCCCGATTAGAATCTATTACACAAATTATATTGTACTCAAATGAAAAAGCTTAAAGGAAGAGTAGGGTCTCAATAAAGTTGTATTAAATCTGAGCTTGATTAATATTGTTCAACAAAAATTCACTAAATATTTATATACACTAATATTTTCTACAAATAATATACCGCAAAACAATGTTAGATATTTTCAGCGTGTCCTGCAGAAAATTTAAAAAAAGCTCTGACTGTAGCTTATTAGACTAAATGTGGCCGCATTTAAAGCTGAAAAGCTGCATTAAAATGCCATGACTGCAGCTTTAAAATAATTTCACAGGTGCATAAATGCAACAGCAGCTAGGGTCGCCCACGCCTGAGGACAGAAAACAAAAGAAAAGCTTTACCACACAAAGCTTTGAGGTAGTCTTACACAGGTGAACAACAGAGCTTTAACCTTTCCTCCCTCTATTATCTCCACTTCTCCTCCTCTTCCTCCTTTGTCTGTCTGTTTTATGGCTTTCTGTCGTGCATCCATGTTCTCACACCCCGCCACTCCCCAGCACGCTGCCTCTGGATCAACCTTCATTCTCCCAGAGGCCTTTGGGAACAGGTGTTCACTGCCTCAGGTGCCGTTTTGTGTATGTGCATGTTATCCCTGACTGAGACAGAAGTGACAAATTTTCCATAAATCTATTGCAACACACATCTGCAGGGCAAAGGATCTCTTTATAGCTATTTCTGTTGTTGTGATGCACCCAGCTTCGTTAAAATATAGCATTTCTGGTTGCTCAAGACAACAGAATAAAATGGCTTGTGTGTTTGTGTGTGTATACCCTTCATATACAATATCTTTAATAGTTACAGCCAGAAATTTTGTAAGAAGTGTTACAGTTAAGTCAGAGGACTGAAGGCTTTCTCTGCATTAGTTTGTATAGTGAATACAATGCTAAACAGCTGGCAGGTCTCAGTCAAATGCTAACATATAAAATGATGTGAAACACTCTGCGGTTTCACACAGGTTCTTTGCCAGGCTATAATAACGGTCCAGGATGTTACTGTACCTTGCTGCAAAGCCTCTGTAAATGTTCCTTTCATTTATCAACATAAAGATGACCCAACTAGTTGTTGCTAGCTCTGTATGTACTGTTAAATTGTACGAAAATTCAGTGCCAAGTCTACAGATGTCGCTTATGAGATCTGGACATAAATTTGTCTATCGCACCCAGATCCCCTCAATGTAAGCTTTTCCTTTAATTTGTCACCCATCTGTATCTTATGTTTGATGACATCAAAATGTCACTGCATTGCTTCACTACACATCATGTTAAACACCAAGGTCTTTTCCTAGAGCTGGCAATTAAGAAACATGATGGAACAAATTTTCTACTTCTTGCCTCACTGTAACCCTGCAGCATTCATGGTGGAAGATTGTTTGTTGGTTTTATCTTGTGCCCTTGATGCCTTGAGCTCACAGCTGTGGTGCACTTCCCTGAGACCTGAGGAGTGTACTACAAAGCAAGATGAGTGGACATGTTGAGTCTGAAACCAGAGTTTTCAGTGGCACCATTTTAACTTGGTGTGCCAGATTAGAACTGGGCTTAAGTGCCACATTTTCAGTAGCTATTTTACAGATGGTCCATTTTCTGCAGAGGAAGCATCAAATTGTGCATTAAAACACCCTCTTTTATTGGAGCCCACACAGAACCTGATCACAGAAAGTCATATCCATTATCTTAGATTGGGGTTTTAGATTTTGCAGAACCAGTTAAAGCAAACAGAGCTAGGCTTTGTAGCTGTCTATTAAAGCCTGTCCAGCCACAATGTTAGTTTAGTATTATTAAACAAGAATATCAGCTTCTTTGCACTATTCAATAGAGAGTGACCTCAAATAGACCTGAACACTTGAATAAAGATGAAAAAGACATATACACATGCTAATACTGAGAAGGGGTTGTGAAACAGGAAAAGCCCAGTCATTTGAGCAACATTTCACAGAGAACTCAAGAAGCAGCTAAATTAAAAAGCATCACGAACCGAATATTTTTCGCTTTGGGCTTCATCAGTGAATGTGGTCTAATTTTTGTGTCTGTTTCCTGTGAACTTTCAGTGCGCTTTGCTGTCATTGATTGCAGATAACGCCTGTCTGGGAGGCAATGATTAACCCGGCGGGAAGAAAGTGGGATAATTAGAGATTCCTGCATGAGATTAAAAAGCAAAACTGTGGAACAGTGGAATTTAAAGTTAAACGAGGCAGCAGGATAAAAAGAGGGCAATGGAAACAAAGTTATACAATCTTCTTGAAATTCAAGAGTCCAAAAGCTTGATATTCAATAAGAAAAATAGTTTGATAGTAATAATCCTGTCAACTGTTGTCATTGTTGTGATTATGTGAAATGCTGGAAAAACTGTTTGAGAGAACTAGGCAGATGGTGAGAGTTGTGTAGGACGGGATGTACTGAACAGCAGAACATCAACTCCAGCTGACTAATTGGCACCAAGCCTGTACCACTTATCTCTCCGCCCATAACATCTTCTAATACAATGCAGTATTTTAAAATCCAATTTCAACTTGATAGAACTAAAAAACTGAATTACAGCTACAATTTCAGCTGCTTGATATCTATAATGAGTCTTTGGACATATAGCTGCATCACACTGACAGTAAGCAACTGGGAGACGGTGAAGTGTAGTTCCCACTTCATCATCTTGCAGTCATTTTAGCTCATCACCTGAATTAAAGACTTTGGGATCTGTGGCTGTGGCACAGAACAGAAGCTGCTCGATTCTAGCAAAAATCCTAATCTGGATTACTCTGGTGAATGTAACCTTGTTGTCCAGGCTCTCACCCAATGACAGTTGGGATAGGCTCAAGCCCCCTGGACAACTGGTTAAGAAAATAGATGGGTAATTCTGCACTTTATTCATTAACTTAACAAAAAGTTATGAAGAAAGGAGATTTCCATAAACTTTAAATAGAGTTCAACTGATAAACCAGTCTATGAAAGAAAGACGTGGTCAGGGACATAGGGATGTTCATTTTGACTAATTTACTAGTCATTTCAAGGAGAGAAAAAAAAAGACTGATCGACTTCCTTAAAAACACACTCACAAGACAGTCAGAACTGAGCTCAATCAGGTGAGTGCCCATACAATAGAGTGTACTTTCACAGCGCTTCGATCATATGTTTATATGCTAGTTTATTCTGATACAGCTATGTTATAACCACTCAATTTATAAAGCAAACCACTACAGAACAAATTAGCACAGATGTCATCTTTCCACCTCAATTTTTTACTATTTCCTGTCACAGATAGAGCAGGGGTTTAGCCCGCAGCTCTGTTTAGTGGTGGGTGACATTGTAAAATCTTTGAACCAACAGGTAACCATTGCCGCACATTAAAGATTAACAAAATAATTAATTTAAACTAACTAGTATTGCTGTTGCCAACTAGTAAGAGCAGCTACTTTTAAATGTCTAGTCGACTAGTTGTGCACAACCCTAATTTTTAGGCGTTTTTGAAAAGTCTGCCTCACAAGGACAAATGCCAGTCTCAACCAGCCCACCTGTCTTCGGATGAGGGCTAACAAACTACCAGAACGCGGGGAACTCGCGCCTCAGGAGATATGCACAGCAGTCATATGGCAAGTCCACTTTCACACGCCACCGAAAATTGAGCAGGTAGGACAACCTGAGCAAAGACATTTTACATGATAGACCAACACAAAGTAGTGCATAATTATGAAGTGGAAGGTAAATGATGGATGGTTTTCAAAATTTTTTACAAAAAATAATCTGAAAAGTAGGGCAGCCGTATGTATTCAGCCCCCGGAGTGAATACTTCACAGAACCACCTTTCATGGCAATTACAGCTACAAGTCTCTACCAGCTTTGAACATCTAGAGACTGAATTTCCCCCCCCCTTTCTTTTTTGCAAAATAGCTCAAGATCAGTCAGATTGGATGGAGAGTGTCTATGAAAAGCAATTTTCGAGGTTTGCCACAGATTCTCAGTTGGATTTATGTCTGGACTTTGACTGGGCCATTCTAACACATGAATATGCTTTAATCTAAACTATTCCATTGTAGCTCTGGCTGTATGTTTAGGGTGTTTCATTGTCCTGCTGGCAGGTGAATCTCCGCCCCAGTCTCAAGTCTATTGCAGACAGGCTTTCTTCCAAGATTGCCCTGTATTTGGCTCCATCCATCTTCCTATCAACTCTGACCAGCTTCCCTGTCCCTGCCGAAGAAAAACATTCCTACAGCATGATGCTGCCACCACCATGTTTCACAGTGGGGGTGGTGTGTTCAGGCTGATGTGCAGGGAGTTTTCCCACCACATATAGCATTTTGCATTTAGGCCAAAAAGCTAAATTTTGGTCTAATCTGATCAAAGCACTTTCTTCCACATGTTTGTTGTGACCCCTACATGGCATGTGGCAAACTGCAAACAGGACTACTTATGTATTTCTTTCAACGTTGGCTTTCTTCTTGCCACTCGTCCATAAAGACTGGATTTTTCAAGTGCACGACTAATAGCTGTCCTGTGGACAGATTCTCCCGCCTGAGGCAAGGATCTCTGGAGCTCTTCCAGAGTTACCGTAGGCCTCTTGGCTGCTTCTTCGATTAACGCTCTCCTTGTTCGGCCTGTCAGTTTAGGTGGACAGTCCTGTCTGGTGTCTTTACAGTTCTGCCATAATCTTTCCATTTTCTGAAGACCGACTGAACAGTGCTCCTTCAGATGTTCAACACTTAGGATATTTTTTTATAACCGAACCCTGCTTTAAACTTCTTCACACTTTCTCCCTTAACTGCCTGGCATGTTCTTTGGGCATCATGATGCTGTTTGATCACTAGTGTACTCTAACAAACCTCTGAGGCCTTCATGGAAGAGCTGTATTTATGCTGAGATTAAAATACACACAAGTGGACTTTATTTACTAATTAGGTGAATTCTGAAGGGAATTGGTTGCACTGGATTTTATTTAGGGGTATCAGAGTAATGAGGACTGAATATATATGCATGCCACACTTTTCAGATTTTTATTTATTAAAACTTTTGAAAACCGTGACTCATTTTTCTTACACTTCACAATTATGAACTACTTTGTGTTTGTCTATCACATAAAATCACAATAAAATACATTTGTGTTAGTGGCTGTAATGTGACAAAAGGTGAAAAAGTTAAAATGCTATGAAAGTACTGCAGATGCTGTCAACTAAAGGCTCACTTTTGGCCATCTATAGATAGTGCTAGTGGTTTCCACATTCTCCTTACAAGGTAAGGTCCCTGGTTCGATTCCAAGTGGAGATACAAGCCCCTCTAACCAGGGAAGGTTGCGTCAGGAAGGACATCCAGCATAAAACCTATGCCAAATTACCAATGTGGATTAAGCTGTTGTAGCGACCCCTTGGGGGAAATACAATGAAGCAGCCGTAGGTACAGAATAAAATATGACTAATGATCAATTTCATCCCCCCCCCCTCCCAAAGGGAGACCATTAATAACCTAATTGAATTCCACATTTCCGTAAGCCTGCACCAAATCCAACAACCATATCAACTGATCTTGGGCTTGCTGACTACTATTACCTGGCCTTTCAGCAAATAAAGACATTTACAGGTGGCAGTGTCTGATGTTTATCTGTTGTGTGCCGCAAATGTTGTGTTGGATAATGTTCAAAGATGATGAACGAGCTGTAAGAGTTTTTAAAAGTATCACTTTTAAACTGAGGAATTATTTGTTTTATTTCATAGAGAAAGAACTAAAAAAACTATCAGCGCTGCTATAAGTGATGAGTGGATCCCAACATTTGTCATAATCATTTTTTAAACCAGAGTATTGCCAATGCCACTAGTATAATGCAGTACTTACTGAGCGCTTAATTTTTACCAATTTCATGGTAGCTTGTGAGTTCTACATTTGCTTTCTTTTCAGTTTCCAGTAAGTAAGGAGTAAAATATTGAAGCAACATAAGGCTGTTACAGCCTATCCTGTGTTCTTTCACTCAGGCAATGTAGATTTGCTATATTAGATTAAGTTAAAGTTAAGGTAAAGGTTAGTTTGGACCCATTACAGGAACATAAAGGTTGACAGGTCATCAAAAAACTTATTACAATTACATAAAAAAAACTTTCAAAACACGCTTCCCTTCATGCTACGAATCCTATTTTATAAAAAGAAAATACGTCAATTGAAAAATCACATCCATTCTTTTCAAATAAGACATAAGAAAGCAGCGTCCTCAAGTTGTTCGCTGTGTTCAGCTCCTCATCTGTCTGTGTGTGATGAATATTTCAGCATTTTTGCTGTCAAACGACACCACTTGAGCTTACAATGAGTGCTTGCCACTAGAGGGAAAGTGACAATGAATGAACTGCACGCCTGTTTATTCTAAAAGTGCATCCTCTGCATGTGTTTGGGGGGGGGGGTAATCCCTGCATGCTGCTGCTCTAACAATGCTTAATCTCCAGATTATGAGCCAATCTCGCCCAACTCAACCTTCCCTACACAAACAACACAGAAAAGACCTACAAGGGGAAATTGGACCAGGCATCACTATATTAAAACATAGATAAATAACAGGAGGCTGAATGTGTGTATATGACGAGACTATATATAAAAAAAATATTTCAGAAGATTATGGGAGAACATAGAAAAGTAACACTCATTCTCTTTAACACCAACACACAGCTATCCTACAAGACCAAGCATCCTTTCTGACACCCAAATACATTCATAGAACATGACAGCACACACACACACACACACACACACATATGCACAATGGTAAGCTGACAGAAGCGCTTGATGACATGACCTAAATTTTTCACTTTTTGAAGCTTTAAAGGAGCTGTCTGTGTGTGAGAGAGAGAGAGAGAGAGAAAGAGACAATCAACTCCCAATACGCATTCCTTGCATGGCTCACATAACTTTCTCATCTGTGTGTGTTCACGTGGCTACGGGTGAGTATAGGTGTGTGTGGCTGTGCTGCACCCAGCCCACACTAACTGTATTCATTTCAAAACCCTAGAATTAGTCAGACCCCCAAAGAACCCGGAAATTACTACTTCATCTACATGATGCCCACCCAGTATGAGCACAGCAGCAGTTTCCCATCATCTCCTGAGGCTGTTCTCCTAGTTTTTGTCAGATTCTTGAGATTTTTACATTTTCTGTGCAACAGTGAGCCACAGACGGCACAAAAGAGTGCACGAAGAGGTGTGGAAATGCAGAAACACACACACACACACAGAGACAGACACCTATCTGATGGAAAAAAATATGGCACAAGTTGGAGTTATATAAACAAGACGGAGAAGGAGGGAGGCAGAACACTGGTTGTCAATAGCAACAGTGTTTTGATAGTGCAGTCTGCTCTGCTGCAAAGCATGGTGGGACATCACCACCATCATTACCAGACATTCACTAATTCAATACTCCCTGCTGCATATTTAGCAAGTTTTATGTAGGACTATACAGTGAGTTAAACAGCAATAACAAAGATGTTTGGACAATACTCGTGTCATTTTCTTGCCACTGACATCTTTGCAGAGCAACGCTGGTTAAAAAAAATACAAACAAACAAAAAGCAGGTATTGGCATGCATATTATACCAAACAAATTTTCCCCAAGTACTTTGCAGCATTATGTTTATGCCCACATTCTGTTACAGTAGTTGTAGCCCGTATTAAAGATGACACAAGTTTCAAATAATAAGATCAGTCTATGCATATGTAAACCCAGGCTTTAGACTGCTCTAAATGCTCTGTTTCAGACTTTTTATTTAAAACTCTTGGCGCTGAGAGCAGATATCCCTATTATGGTCATTTCAGGCACACGACTCTGGCTGTGAGGACAGAAGCAGCCCACCTGCTGTTCAAACCTTCTGTTTACAAGGGGCGGCCATTGAGAGGAAAGCCAGCTTAAAGAATTGGAGAAGGGACTGTGAATCATGCAGAGCTACCCTGGTGGAGTTCAAGAATAAAAATATGGAGCTGGAAATTAGCATAAGTCAAACCCATCATCCTTCTGATACTTTTCATTCTTGAAATATAGAATATACTTTGGGTCAACTACATAAGACACTCATTACTCATTGAGGCAGCACTTCAAAATGGAGATGGTACACTTCATCTACAGTTAAATATAAAGTGAACAGTGAGGGATTTCAGACACCTCCTTGTAGTAGAGTTAAATGCTCTATCAAACACTGCAGTTAGCACAGAAGAATTGGGATACAAAGAGGTTAAACATTAAAGGAGACTTATGCTAGTTCCACATGCATATTTTATAGTCATGGACCCTATACTAGAGTAGTTTAGCATGAGTCAAAGCTCAAAATAATCCTTATTTATCTTATTGGGCCTTGGTGTGTATGGGGATTCGTTTCTTACAGCCACCATATAGAGCCATGAGCAGAAAAAAACTGTCTGAAATCTGAGCTTTTGGCTTATTAGGATTACTTGTACATTAAGTGACTTCATTAACTGAAACTTTGGCCATGTTTAACATAAGAATGTATCACTGTAACAGTACATACATGGCTTAAAATACTGTATCTGTCAGTAAAGTGAGTCTGCTCAAGCCTCAAGTTTATGTTACAACAGCAGCATAATGCAGATTTCACCTGACAGACAGCTGTTTGCCACACAGTAAGATGATGTTTTCAACCACAAGACAGGATATCCCCTGACAACCTCATCAAGATGAATTTCTTAGACTTCGAAAAGCTCCTCCAAAGTCACACTGTGTGATTTTCATTCGCAAAAATCACAGCCCAGTGTCGCTCTGAGTGGGAGAAAATATCTGATCCACGCTAAAAATATATTCTGACAGGAAGCTCGAAACTAATCACTGACACCTGCCGTGATTGCATGGCACTTTCATTTCTTAAACCAAAACCATAGATGCACCTTGCATTCTTCTAGAAGACACGTCATTTTACAGCATGCATACTCCTCTGTCTGTCCCAGGAGAAAAGGTGAGAAACAGTAAGAGCATGTGCACTTATCTCACATCTACCATGAACGCGACATAATGCAGAGACAGATCAATAGAAGCGCTGCTATACGGCCCACAGACACAGGCAGGGAGCTGTCGGGGTAATTATGTTTTCCTCTGGGGGTGTATCACTCCCACAGCCAGCAGCCTAGATCTGAATGTGGGTCAATATGCACACATGCAGATACCCACATACACATAATTGAGCGGCCAGTTGTTCCAGATGAAGGACGGTGGAAGCAAATCCAGGTCAAACAGGAAATAGAAAAGAGCCTAAAAGCACTGCAGACACTTCACTGCAAAGATGGATGAGAAGCATTCAATATCATCAATTTAGATAATCTGCAACAATACCCGTTTTATTTATTTTCTAGACATAAATTATGGCAATAATCATGATACACTAATATCATGGCAGTGATGCACAGAAGTCAATATCAGAAATAAGTGTTTGTTTTGTATGCATACTTTAAGTTATGTTACAACCTCCTCCATTACAGCCCTAAGCTATGTCAACAGTTTATATACATCTCATTGTTTTCAGGGTAACAGCAGGAGGATGCATTCCTGGTGCATTAGATTTAGATATACTTCAGCTTAAACATAATCACTTCCTAATGCTGATTTTCAAGGACATGCTTCTTATCTCCCACTTTCAATTACATGTCTCAAACCGTTCAAATAAGTGACAGGAATAATCAGAACATTTTCTTTCAAAGTCAGACTCATTTAAGGGTTACTCTAAAGGCAGTTTCAAAATGTTCCAGCATTTACAACTTGCTGCAGAGTGCTTTCGATCAAGCCGAAATGTAGCTCTTTATGGTGTGAGAGCAGCACAAACAGAAGTGAAGCATATACATTAGCAAAGAAGTCATTTTTTTCACACTTATATTAAGCCAGGGGTGTTAAATTCATTTTGCATCACAGGCCACATACTGACGAATTTTATCTTCCAGACCAGCAAAACTATTCTCTAAAAAGCTATAATAATAAATTTCCCTCTCACCCTCTTCTGGGAGGGTATGGGTGTGTTCCTCGGGCTCGGCTCCTCTACCGGAGGCCTGGGAGTTTGAAGGTTCTTAGCTGTTCCTAGGAATGCACTCTTCTGGAAAGAGACCTCTGATGTTGCGCCTGGAATCTGCTGAAACCACTCTTCCAGTCTGGGGGTTACAGCGCCAAATGCTCCTTCACCACCGGGACTTTATCTTCCACATCTGCTCCAGCTGTTCCTTCAGCCCCTGGTACTTTTTTCATGCTCGCTTCTAATGTTGCTGTTGGTTGGGACTGCAGCCTTTTGCTCTATGTTAGCAACTACCATGTCTGGAACCTGACATCCCAATAGAACTTAACTCTGTTGTTCTTAACAACCTTTGGAAATGTCACTCATTGGACCTTGTGGACTTCTAGGACTGTCAGGGACGTACAGTTAAAAGTTCTAAACGCTTGCCCTTTCCTTTGCAATTTAAACATTGTCCAAATCCACCCAGCGGCCACTTTAGACTCTTAAGAGGGCCAGTTTTTGGCCCCCAGGCTATATGTTTGACACATGTTTGACATGGTAAAAGGCACCTCTGCAGCTTTAAATGTAAAGGGAAAGCCTCACTGTTTGGGTACAGTCTGTTGTGAGCATGCTGTTGGAGGTAAATATGTAGATGTCTTAAATCATGCTTGCAATGGCACAGACTGTTTTCACTGAGGGCTGACAGTAATTTCGAAGACTTATCAACAACATCCCTGCTTTATTTCACTCCTAAATCTACAGTATGATGCCTGTCACTGTGGTAGTCTGGCTGTGATGAACTACGTTATGTAAACAAACATGAAATAAGAGATTTTAAGTATGAGCAACGCTTGAGGTGCGAAAACAGCACGTTTAATTGCATTTTATAAAGCGGAGGGTAACTGAAATATTAAATATAGCAGGAGTCTGGCTGTATTAGTCTACAGCGGCCGGACTCAGTCCGAACCTCCCCTGTGTTCGCCAAGTGTTGCCTCAAAGTGGTGTTTCAACAAACGTACCTGAAAATGGTGAATTCCGTCGTTCCAAGCCGACTCTCCGGAGCTGCCAGGCCCGGACGCCCTCCTCCGCTTTACCCGCCCACTGAAGTAGCCTGAAACACAGCTCCGTCTGCGCTCGGTTTGGGCTCTAAACGCTCCGCCAGAGAAAGAAATATCCTCCGAAACACGCAGAGAAGACGGGAGAGTGCGCGGCCGGAGAGACAGTAGCCGAACCCCGAAAAATGTCGTCTGTTCGGCAGCGGAGGGAGTTTAAAGAGGCTGGAGGAGGATGTCGAGCGCGGAGACGAGGAGGGGTGCGAGCATGCAAGCTGGATTACGATGATGGCACTTCCGGTGACGTTTCAAAACAAAAGTCTGTCCGGTTATAGTGTACAAAATAAAAGTTTTTTTTTTATTCAGTCCACAACATCCAGATCAGACTGTAAATAAAAAAGGTCCTCACAGACATTAATACATATACTGATGTTCCACTTTATGTGTGATATGGATTCTGCAGGACATGTACTTTTCTACAGTGACTTTTACCTGATGCATGTCAAGAAAGCAGGGAAGGCTTTTTAATATGGTCATGTTGGCCTGTCACCAAACAGTCAGAAGCTTTTCAGATATTTGCAAATGTGATAGAGACTAGAACACAGAAACTGAAGAGGCAGTATAGATTGAGAAATACAGTTTTTTTCTCTTTTGCCAGAGTTACTTTCACTCTTGCAAAAGTGACAAGGTATACGTAGGTTATATTTGGCTAAAAATTGCACTAATGAAGTCATATGACTTGGAAAAGTTGTTGTAATTGATGCATCCATCTTTTTATCTTTTGGCTTTACTTTGAAAGATAGTTGGTAAAGTTGCATTCAAATATAACATGTTTGGCTTTTACATGCTAAATGCCAATGCGTTAACCTGCAGAGTTTATTGTTAAGACTACCGCTCAGCATTGTTAATGCATCCCACATTGTCCCACATTTAGCTTGTTGGGGTCTGATCACCCTAACTATAGACTACACAAGTGCGTTTCTAGAGAGAGGCATGTTACAACCCCCCACCCCCAGGATATGACTGGTCCCCTGGTGCCTCTTCACCAATGCCAGAGTAATCTTACAATGCCCAACACCGTTGGGTGAGAGCATAAATAGAACCAGTAAGAATGTAACTTGTTCTCAAATACTTTACTAGAGTATGGTTTAATGTACTTGTATTTTACTTAAGTATTTCTAGGTTATGCTACTTTCTGTTTCCACTCTACCATATTTTGGATGCAAATATTGTACATTTTACTACATCCTATTTATTTTAAAGCTTTGGTTTCTTTTGTTTTTCAATTTTTAAATTTTTTTCATTTTTTTATTATAGATGAAGCTATTCAGCAATATGCAAGTAATTAAAACTATCAATAGCTGTAACATTAATGTATATAATGCATATGATTGTGCAAGGGGGTTATGTTTACTTTAGGTACTTTAAATATATTTTGGTGATACAACTTGTGCACTATTAAGCTACTTAAGTAGGATTATAACTTTTACTAAATAATAAATCTGAAACGGGGCAGCACATGAGCATGGAAATCATGCCATGTGTTCTCTATGCAGATTTTCATTTCTGATTTTATTGCTGAAAAAAATTCTGATTTCCCATCCCTTACCCCACCCCCCATTCCACCTTGGTCATGGTCCTCCCACGTCACCCCAGTTTTAAAAAATCCTGGAAAGGCCCCTGTAAATGCATACTGTACGTATATTCTTTGCACTGTGTTGACAAGCTCAGACCCTTTTAAGAGGTGCTCAAGAACCCCTAAATTTTATCTTAGCACCCACAAAAATAACAGTAGTTATGTAGTGATAATATTGCATTTCATTATAATTTTCTGACATCCTCTTCTCTATCATTATATCATTATACCTTGGCGAAACAGTTCTGATCACTATCCAGTTGCATGGACTTCACTGTTGTAATAGACCTAAGAACAGGACTCATATCATGGTTTGAATGGGATGGTTGCTCAGGGGTAGCCTCCCTTAAGCCCTATGTTGAGTCCGCATATGCACGTTTCTCCCCATATCCACTGTGGCAAACCCTTGGGGAAAATACAAGGACCAAGCAAAGGTTTTAATAATGTATTATTGAGAAGCCAGTGAGTTCATGATGTTCTGATTGGGGCCAGAGTCCCCCTAAAAGTCTGATCCTTGAATCGCCCCTGCTGGGAAATGAATAAAAACTTTTCACTTATAAATTTTTCATGAAATTGTACCATTGCAACACTGTTATAATGTAATAGTGCAACAGTCTCTGAATTTTCTGAATTTGATGTTTAGGAATAAAGTATATCAATTATGGGGCGACAGTGGCTCAGTCTGTCAGAGGACTTTGTTGGGAACCAGAGGGTTGTTGAGGTAGGTCGCTGGCTCAAGACCCACCTGGACCTGGAGGTCAACTCAGGACCTGCCAATTCAAGAGCCAGTCCTGGCCCCATGCATATGGGTGTGGACTAGAGGCCGGAGAGATGTCAGCTCACCCCCTCCCAAGCACCACCGAGGTGCCCCCAAGCAAGGCACCAAACCCCCACTGTGGTCCTTGGCTTCCTTGGTTCCATCATCTTTTTCAACACTGCATGTCACTGGTTTTGTTGTGTATGTAAGAAGTGTGTGTGTGTGTGTGCGTGTGTATACATACCAACTAAGAGTATATATAAAAAATAAGCTTAAATAATACAATGTTCAGGATATGAAATGGCAGATGACACTTAATTGTTACGCTTGCAACCAACTCTAAAAGAACATAAAGGTAACAAATGAAATTTATGCTAAAATGATGATTATTAGTTACAATGGCTTTAAAAATTTAGACTGGCATGATCAGCTATGTTTATTATGTGGCGCTCCCTGCTGGATAAATGCTGTAGTTACAAGTGAGACAAACGATGATCCTTATGTAATCATGTAGTTAGTAATAAATAGGATCATATTTATTACAGCTGAAACCCTTTTGATAGGCAGTAAAAGGTGCTTAACACTAAAACAAACTATTTAAAATTTAAGTATTTTACAATAATTTTTATATTTGAATGGTTAGTTCACCTAAATCACAGAAAACATGTAGTTTCCTAAAAGTCTTAAAAATATGTGTGATTTTATTGAAGGAGGTTTTGAATTTTTGATCTGTGCTTTTAGGAGTCAGCCATTTAGTGGTGAGGATAGTTGGGTAAATTGTGTAAAGGTGTTAATTGTAACACATTTTACCAGAATCAGAATACTTTATTAATCCCTGGGGGGATTGCTTACATTACAGACACTCCATCAAATACATATAAATATAAATATGAACAATAGAAAATGATGATAAAAAGAAGATAAAAATATATAAACTCTATATGCAAGAAAGTCCAATCGGTGATGCTATTTTATTGGAAAGTGTTTATGTAGTCGCTTCTATATCAAGAAGCAAGAAAACAAAAAATCTGGCCTGAGATTGGGGCGGTCAGTGGTTAGCACTCAAATTAATGCAAAAATGTTCTGGGTTCAAATTTTTTGTGTCAGCTGGGACCTTTCTGTGGAGTTTGTATGTTTTCCCAAAGTACAAAGACATACTTGTTAGGTTAGTTGAGGTTATACATTAATTGGTCATAGGCCTGCCTCTGTGTTAGTGACATGATGACCAGGTCAGGTGTGCCCTGCCTCTCATCCTATGATAGCTGGGATAGGTTCCAGCCCAAATCGAATAAGAAAACTTATTTATGGATCTGAGATACTCCAGTCAAAAGTTTGGCAGGTTGCTATGAAGTGCTAGTCAGATCCAATAACTGTATTATTGTAAGTTGAGCTCTGCTGGTGGTGGGTCTCATCAGCAAAAACGATGAGTCAGCTTACAGAGAGGAGGTGCAGCGGCTAACAGCCTGGTGCAGAGCCAACAACCTGTCTCTGAACGTCAGCAAGACTAAAGAGATGGTTGTTGACTTCAGAAGAGCACAAAGTGACCACTCCCCGTTGATCATCGAGGGATCCTCTGTGGAGATCGTCCAGAGCACCAAATTCCTTGGTGTTCTTCTGGCAGAGAACCTCACCTGGTCACTCAACACCAGCTCAATCACCAGGAAAGCCCAGCAGCGCCTCTACTTCCTGAGGAAGCTGA
>VUQH01043072.1:15058-49117 GCA_015106775.1 Etroplus canarensis | reverse complement strand
TTAAAATGGGAATCTATAGAGTGGCTCACTTTTAAAATCAGTCCAAGAGGCCTGAAGAGGAAATCCAATTTTAAGCTTAGTTTTAGACCCTTGGAGGTTTTCAAACCAGCTGTGGGCCCATGCTCATCTCAAAGAGATTCCTGGTGTTAGCAGACTGCTGACCCTTTGAACTTATTGGTTGTTTGCTCCTTATTTGCCCTCTGAAAATATTTCCTTTTTGCAAGAAATTGTTCTAAGAGATTTATTGTTACAGTCAGAGGTTAAAGATCACCTTATGTCAGTGTTGAGGTCAATGTAACAGCATCTTCCTCAGCGATGGAGTCACTTACGAGTATATGGCTTCTCCTTTCAGTGGATGTACTCCCTGTGGACAGAATCATTGTGTGTGTGTGTGTTGCTGGAATTTTAATCGTTTTCTTGGGAACCACAGGAAAATCTCCTGACAGTGGCTGCTTTGAAGGTACTGTGACACACACACACACACACATACACATACACACACACACACAGAGCACTTCATAAACACCTCAGCCTGTAATGTATATATATCTAACTTCACATTATGGCTGTGTATGGTAGGATCATTTTCACCCACTTCTCATGTATAGACATTCAAGGAGTCCATATGAAAGAACTCAGTAATGTAGTGGCTCCTTAGGCGACACCTCTTTCTGTTTCCATGCTGTAACCTCTTCGTTTCCTTTTCCCACTTTTCCTGTTGTCCAGATGAAAGGAAAAAGTGGGATGATTAAAGAGAAATGCTGTGCTCTGAAGGCTGTCTCCATTTGGTTTAATGAAATCATGACTATAATAAAAGAGGAGAGGATTTTCCAAAGCGCTGTCAATTCACAGAGCCAGCAGGTACTTGCTTCTCTGGGAACAGACACACACAAACACCCTCTGCCGTGGGAATATATGCATGATTTATATCCACTGTCGCCATTACGCAAGGCTGCAGCCCCCACAAGAGGAGCTATTTAACTAGTGTAAAAAATTGGATTAATTATGTTTGCTTAAAATGTTCTCACTTTAAAGCATCATTTCCAGTGATGAGGAGGAGGCAACTCTGACTCATATCTGACCATCGGTGCAGAACACCAACAGTCTGTCTGCCATCTGAACCAGCAGAAATGGGACACCTGATCTACAGTGCCCCCATTTTTTTACTGTGTTCTTTTAATGCAGTGTCTATTTTCATAATATTTCATATTTTTATGGGTGTCTTATAGATTTACACCACTGGGTATTATAAGAGCACCCTGTCTTTTATAGAAAGAGAGCCTTAGGTGTGAAGGAAACTTGCACTGCTGGCCAAGGTTGTGCAGTCGACCCGAACTTATTGGACCATTTATAATTGACCAATTTGGCTTTTCCTTACATTAGCAGAGGTGAAACAAACACTCCTAAATGTCTCTTGAATTATATCCTAATTAAATTTTTCTACATGACTTCAACTTTCCTTCAACATTTAAAATTTTAACTTCACATTCATCATCTTAAAATTGGTGTTAAAGTGTTAGCTAAGTCTATAAAGGGTTGCATGCATTCATCCACAATAAAAATTTATGGCCCGGGTATTTGGTGAACCTGATAATTTGTCTTGATTTTCACATTTTTTTAATCTAATAAACAAAATATTCCAGAACAATTAGACAAGCAACTAAGAATAAATCTACAGGAAGAAGCTGAAGGCCAAACATGAGCAGAACAGGACAATGGATGTGTGGGGTGGACTGAAAAAAATCACTGGGTTTAAGGTGACAGTCAGACAACCAGTGGGCAGCCTGGAGAGAGCAAATGAGCTACAATTTCCTCAACAGGATTAGTCCACAGCCCTCTGCTGCCCACACCCAGGCCTCCACACACCCCTATTACCTTCAGTAATTTTGCCCCTCTCCCTTCTTTCCATGAAGTGAGGCTCACCCACCTATGACAAATGCCTCCTGCTAGCTCGTAACTTCTGGCCAGATTAGGAGACAGCTTGAGAAACTACACCAGGTCAAGACCTGATGGCGTCAGCCCCAAAGTTCTGAAGAGCTGACTGTGATCCTGAGTCTCAAGCAGGAGAAGATACTGGTGTTGTGGAAAGCTTCCTGTCTGGTTCATATACTGGAGAAATCAACACCACCAGAGCTGAATGACTGTCAGTCAGGTTATTCTAACGTTTAAAAAAATGATACCCATGATAAATCATTTCAAAACCTTTTTCGCCTTTAATTTAACCTATAACCTGTCCACTGCAACTGAAAATGGAACAAATCTGTTAGGTGGAAAAATATAAAAAAAAATATACAATAAATGGCTGCATAATTATACATACCCTAAAACTAATAATTTGTTGAATCAAATTTTTCAGTCTTTTTGGGTACACACCTGCCATCAATTAAAGTGACTCTGATTAACTCCAAATAAAGTTCAGCTGCCCTGGCAGAACTTTTCTGACAGTTATTCAGTTGCATCCTACAACATAAGCCATGGTTTGCACACTGTTAAAAAAATTCTTTTTAGAGTAATTTATTTTTTAAAAAACTGCTCTAATAAAAACCTGATTATGGTAAACAACTTTAAAAAAAAGCCAATGTAAACCTAATTGCATTTGTTCTCAGTGAAAAACACAGTGCAACTGTAAGATATATTACAGTATCTTATTGTAAAGTTCAACTTTACGGTATATTACTGGCAGCTGTGGTTGCCAGAATTTCACCATAAAAAAACACAGTACAACACATGAGAAATTACAGTTGGCTGGCTTAGTTTTTACAATCAACAACCACTTATGGTAAATTACAAAGGAAATAACAAAGCCCATTGTTAACCAAGATATACTGAATATATTGTGCTATTTAAGAAACTGTTTTTACACTTATACAGTCTCTGTGAAAATGTGACTGATCCAATATTTTTGTCCCGTGTTCTCACAAAAAAAGTGTTGATCTTGAAAAAACAGCACGTGTCCATGTGAATATAAAGTCCATGGGGTATTGAACAAATGTGAAAATTCAGCCACTTGGCTCACTGATCACGCATAACAACTCACTGAGTCCAGACTTGTGTGAAGCACTCAGAGTAACTCATATAGACATGATCTTCAAGAAACTGGAACTTAAACCATGTGCAGTCACTGGTTCTGCTTGAGGATAGTCATGTTAACCATCAGATGTTCACTGTGAACTAGGATGATCCTTTCTGTGACACAAAAACAGAAACAAAGCAAAAGCTGCAATGCTTCACAGTGATGCCTCAGTAGATTTAAACACAAAACAAGAAGGGTGTTGAGCCACTACACGTGGGTGCCTACTTACCTCATTTTTTAAACATGTGTTATTGATGGAAAAGGGTACAAAAAAATTCCACACCATCACATATAGAACCCAGCAAAGACAGTCACACAGAAGTGGAGAAAATATGGAAACACAATGATGTTGCCAAGAACTGGACATCTGACCAGAACTGATGAAAAGACTAGGTGAAAACTAGTCACGGAAGCTGCCAAGAGGCTTATAGCATCACTGAAGGAGCTGCAGGAATTTCTGGTAAGTACTGGTTGTGAAGTACATGTGACAACAATCTCCATTATTCTCAATATGTCTGGACTATGGGGTAGACTTTAATTTTTTGCAAAAAATAAATCACATCTTGCAAAAGCATGTGGGAAAATGTGCTATGGTCAGCTGAAACCAAGGCTGAACTTTTTGGACACAGTTCCAAAAGATATGTTTGGCACAAAAACAACCCTGCACATCACCAGAAAAACACCATAACCAAGGTGAAGCATGGTGATGTGAACTAGTGATGGGAACTTTGACTCATTTTAGAGAGCCAGATCTTTTGGCTCAGCTCAACAAGAAGAGCCGGCTCTTTCGGCTCCTAAACGGTTCTTCATGTTACCACTTATACCTTTTATAATTCAGTCAAATTTTGCGCTCTTTTGACTCATAATATGTAGGTGTACACATATATCATTTCAATTATTTAATACATTTGTAGTGAAGGATTTAAAAGTTAAAATTACAGCCTCTAATATTAAATTGCTGAAAAAAATTATTTTTTACTTACTGTAACTTAACTATAAAACCATCCAATGAATGCTCCGACATGCTTGCTGAAATACTTTACACAAGGCAGATAGAAACACCTGTAAAAACATTAGACATTATAAAAAGGGCTGCTTTTGAAATTTTCTGTTTTTATTTAAGCTTACACCCCTAACAAAAGCGTAGGGCTTTCTTTTATTAATAACAGTATAACAGTGTAATAACAGTAAAAAAGCCAGCAACAGCTGACTCCAAACTCTCCAGAGAAAAAGTGCTGAAAAAGGCACATTAAATACAGGACTCAAGTAAATGTGCTTTGTTAATTAAAACTAAAATTGCCTGTTTACAGTGAAAATAATGATAAATTAAAAAAATGACATAAGAAAGTAATATATAACAACGTGCGAAACAGCAGCATCCAACACTTTTAGTGTCTCTGTGGACACCTGCCTTCTGCCATCTGTCCTGCTTGGTGGTATGATCCTTGTCTACCCTCACATGATAGGTTTCAAGGCCGGCTCTCCTGGATAGAGTCAGCTTTCATCTGTCACTTCAAAGAGCTGGCTCTTTGTATCGGCTCGTTCGCGACTGACACATCATCAGTGTGAACATCATGCTTTGGGGTTGCTTTTCTTAAGTTGGAAGTGAGGCTTTAGTGAAAGTGGAGGGACTGTTCCAAATACCTGTCAATTTTGGCCCAAAACCTTCAGATGTCTGCTAGAAAGCTGAAGCTGAAGAGGAAGCTCACCTTTCAGCATGACAATGACCCCCAGCATACATCCAAATCAACACAAGAATGGCTTCACTGGAAGAAAATGAAAGTTTTGGAATGGCCCAGCCGGAGCCCAGACCTAAATCCAGTTGAAAATGTTTCAGGTGACCTGAAGAGGGCTGTGCACAAGAGATGCCCTCACAATCTGACAGATTTGGAGCACTTGGAGGCAGTAAAGTTTTAGGGGTAGAGCTGGACTCTCTGACAGTAGTGTCAGAGACGAGGATGCTGGACAAACTAAGGTCAATACTGGACAATTCTTCACATCCTCTCCAGGACGTGCTGGTCAGACACAGGAGCACATTCAGTAATAGACTCATTCAACCACGAAGCTCCACAGAACGCCACAGGAAATCATTCCTACCTGTAGCCATAAAACTCTACAACTCTGAACTATGAAAATACTTTATTAGCAATCTATTTTGCTGATCTTCCTAGAGACCTTTTCTTAGCATCAGTTTGTGTCCACCTTATTTATTTCTACATATATGTCTATATACTATAATAGTTTATTTATTAATGTCCAGTCTCACTATCCACATTCTCATTCACACATTTCTATATTGCATTCACATATACCCTCTGTGTAAATAATAAACTGCAACACTGACTGCAATAATAACTGGGTACTAACTATAAAAGTGTATTTATGTATATTACTATGTAAGAACTGCAATTATTACTGTGTAATAACTATACATTTACTGATTGTGACCCCAGTCACTCCTGCCCATTATAATCTGTTTTGAGCTGAATGAGTTTGAACCAGGGCCACTCCACAGCCTTCTAGTTCCCAACCAGTCACCAACTGACTGAGCCACTGCCACCCCCAGTGGTGTGTAGACTTTCTATATATCCACTGTAAGCTTCTTCATAGCCTTACTGTATTGTACTGGGGGCAGCAGTGGCTCAGTCCGCTGGGACTTGGACTGGGAACCAGAAAGTCAAGACTCACCCAGAGCACCAGGAAAAGCCGGAACAAGGAAGACGTTGCTGAGCGCTGGTTCAATCAGAATCAGAATGAGAAAACAGTTTATTGCCAGGTACAGTTAAGAACACGTTACAGTACAAGGAATTTGTTTTGGTGTTCGGTGCAAATGCAGTGTTGAAAAGTATGAAATTAAAAATTAAATATACAAAAGAATTAAGAATAAATAAGTACTATAGTGCCTAAAGCCATAGTGTGAAATGAACAATACTCTACACTATATACACAAGGATGAAATACTTACATTAGAAACAATGGTGGAGAGATTGTATAAAATGTACTTTACAAAAAAAAAAAGGCCTATATGGACCATTACTTATGGAGGATGGACTGGAAGTTGGAGAGGTGACAGTTCACCCACTGGGCACTGCCGAGGTGCTCTTGAGCAAGGTACCGAACCCCCCCCCCCAACATTGCTCCCCAGGCGTCCTCACGGGCTGCCTTCCTCGCTCTGTCACCTCTCCGTGCATGTCTACAAGAGCCCTGTTTGTGCATGTGTGTCTACTTCAAAAATGCATGTAGCTGTATTAACATCACAGAGTGGAGGATTGGAAATCTCGCCATCTGAGGGGTTAATAAAAAGACGGCTTTCTTTCTTTCTTTCTTTCTTTACTTAGTGACAGAGCTGGAAAAGTTGCATTGACCTTTACATGTTAAATGCAAACTCAAATGCAAAATTTCGGACTCGCCTGCACACATGCTGGGATCTGGTCCCCCTAACAGTAACACTTGATGAAGTGCCACTTGCTTGGACCTGTCACATCACACAGAGTTGCAGAGGGCTTTGCGGGCCGCCACAGATCTACACACCATCGTGATCGCACACCCGCACGCAAACTGCAGCCATCTCCATCTGCAAGTATCCCATCCAGACTCCACATTCCTTTAGCCAGAGCCCGCCGGAGGGGCGTGTTCGTGGAAAGTCAGCCCTCTTCACGCCAGCAGGGACACCGTTCACCCACCGAGCTTCACCATGGCTTCAGCTCTGCACCGCACACCCGCTCTGTTGCTTTTTATTCACTTATCGTTACTGTTTACTAATGTGTTATGCGACCCCGATGCACAAGAAGATGAGCACGCCAAGCACACGTACACGGTGGATATGTTCAACGAGGCGGTGCCCACTGCACCCCACTTTGTCATGTTTTACGCTCCGTGGTAAGTAAAGCGTTACTAAGTTTTTCTGCTTGAATTCCCTTAAACTAGCCTTTCCCTTTATTTGATATTCTCCAATAACGCCGAAAACTAATGCCTGCCTGGTACCGCGGCATTAGAGGCAACCGGCAAATTAGCAGGCAAGCTAGTTAGCACGCCGGCTACTTAGCACTAACTCATTCCTATTGCTTATTGGGTGAGGTTAGCCTAGCTGCTAACTAGCAAAGTCAAATAGCCAAGTGCGGCTTAGTGATTCAAACACTTTTTAAGCGGGCCTCGGTATCAGTTATGCTAACACTTAGCTTGCAGCCGGCAGTCAGTGTAGCACTTTCTAGTTTAAGTTTATTGTAGGTGCTCCTTATGCGGTTAAACAGAAACAGTGACGCTGTTATACACAGTTAAAGGAGAAGTGTCCAGCCACAGTTCAAAGTTGTTCTTTGCAGGGCTGCGCTTACGTGGCACGCACTGATTGACTAATGTTATATCAGATGTTTCAAAACTAGGGCTCACGGACCCCCAGAAGGCCTCCACAGTTAAGAAGAAGTCATCATAAAATTATTGTTATTCAGTTTGATTTGCACGGGATTGCTGAAGATAAAGGCGGTAGATTGTATGAGAGATGAGACTGTCTCTGTCAGGTTTCCAGCACACTGTTGTTATGGACAGAAGACTTCATGATAAGGATATTACAGCCAAGTGTGTGGAAAAATTATACCAGCTTAATTTATTATGTTTTTTCCTCTTTTTTTGGTAAATTGATTTTACTCTAAGTACAAATGTACTAAAATGGAGAGTGACTCTGTAACCATTTATGCATTTAATGAAGTGTTCTGATTCTGATAATTGTGGCAAAGCATACAAGAAGAAGAACTGGATCACTGGAGTGATTAGGCCTGTATGACTCCCCTTATCCTGGCTGATTATTTTCCTCATCAGGACTGGCAGAAAAGTATGTGAGAGTGGTGCAGGATATGTATGAGGACAGTGAGACGGTGGTGAGGTGTACAGTAGGAATGACAGATGGGTTCAAGGTAGGAGTGGGATTACATCAGGGGTCAGCTCTCAGTCCCCTCTTGCTTTGCTGTTGTGATGGACAGGTTGACAGGTGAGGTCAGACAGGAATCTTCATGGATTATAATGTTCGCAGACAACACTGAACTGTGGTGAGAGTAGGGAGGAGGTGGAAGAGAGCCTGGAGAGGTTGAGGTATGCACTGGGGAGAAGATGAATGAAAGTCAATAGAAGCAAGACAGTAGTGAAGGTGTTTACAATATTTGGGGTCACCATCCGGACCAACAGACAATGCAAAAGTGACACAAAAAAAGAGTGCAGGCAGGGTGGGGTGGGTGGAGACATTTGTCAGGTGTGTATTGTGACAGAAAGATAGCAGCAAGAGTGAAAGAGAAGGTTTACATGACAGTAGTGAGACCTGCAATGCTGTGTGGTTTAGAGATGTTGGCACTGACCAGAAGACAGGAGGCAGAGCAGAGTTGAAGATGCTAAGATTTTCATTGGGAGTGACCAGGATGGACAGGACTAGAAATGAGTACATCAAAGGGACAGCACAGGTTGAGATGGTTTGGAGAGGGATAATGGATATATTGGACAAAGGATGTTGAAGATGGAGCTGCCAGACAGGAGGAGAAGGTTCATGGTTGTTGTAAAAGAGGACATGCCTATGGTTGGAATGACAGTAGAGAATGATCCCTAATGAGAGCAGCCAAAAGAAAAATAAGATGATTTCATGTTCTTTAACTAATTAATATGAAAAATAAGTATGCGCAATATATCAGAAAATCAAGCATGAACTTTCTTAAATAGTGTTACAGCCATGTTACCAATGCGATACGATATTGTCATGTGTGTGTTATTACCTCTTAATAATATTACCAGTCATTAGCTAATCTGGCTGAAGGACCCATGAGCTAATGCCATGTTGAGTTGTCCATAAGTCCGCACTTCACAAGAATCGTTGTTCCTCCTAGAGTATTGATCAGATTTTAGTGAAACTTACAATGATCACCTAATGGGTCTTCACCCAAATTGTGCTCAAGGCCAAGGCTGTATTTTTTTTTTACAGGCACTTTTCCATTTTCACAAAAACATGCTACTCCTATGAGTATTGGTCTTCATTGTAAAGTTCATAAAATGAGTGTTTGTGTGTGCCCCTGTCTATCAATACGTAAATGCCATCATTAGGTTTATGTATGGCTTTATAATGTCTTAAGCTACGGTAAGGCTGCTAAGAAATTAGGGTTGTTGTTATGGATACGACTGTTCGTGTGTCTCCTTGACTCCTCAGTGGTTTTTAATTCTCATTACTTTGTGCAGGGAAGCTTCTTTTATTCATTTTGTACTTCACACATTACACTTACCTGTGAATTTTGATGGATTGTGAGCCAGATAACGACTACATCACTGATGTTCTGGTTTAAATATCACAGTTGTCATCAGTACTGGTATATATCAACACCCCAGAAGCTTTTGACTCATTCCATATTTGTTTGTGCTTTCCTTCACAAACATTATTTTCTTTTTTTACTTACAAGCACTCACATAATTTTTTAACCTGTTCATCAGAGTGTATATGAAAGTAAAGACTACACTCATTTATTATGCATACATGAAATATATAAAATGAATTTCCATGTGTGAAAGCTGAAATGATGAAGCAGATAGATAGATAGATAGATAGATAGATAGATAGATAGATAGATAGAACTTTAATGATCCCTCAGGATTTCCCCTTTGGGAAATTGAAAACTCCAGTAGCAGTGTAGCACCATAAAAAAACACACCATTAAATATAAGTTATATAAATCCAACATTATATAAATATAAAAAGAAGAATTTAAGCATAAGTATGCATAGTTATGTTCATATTGCACAATTGTCATGTGTATATACTTAAGTATATACTTAAGTGGATATCAAAAGGATAAAATTTGAAAAGTGTGACTCAGCAGGTATAGCATTTATAAAGAACGTCAGTATTTTCTTTCCTTTTGACTTTACTTACATGTAAAGCAGCAGCCTTGGTCATCCCATATCTTGTCCTCCTACAGAAAGAAAGTCCACAAATGTTTTTGGCTATCATTTTGCTGAGCTCATTTTTTATGCATTTAACAGTGGCTTGGCACTAGTTCATTAGCTTTTATAACTGTATTACAATGCACTAATTATCTTGTTTCTCCTTTCATGCAGTACTAGACTACTGTAGTCAAAAAGTATTTGATCTTTACAGAGATACATTACAATTAAGTCTCACCCAAAACAGAGGAGGAAAACAACGTTGCTTTGTTGACTCTAATGCATAATGGTACCTCCCTACTGCAAAAAAAAGTGAATAATGCCCTAAAGCTGCTATGCGATAGGTTGCAGTACCAACAGGTTAATTAACCCAGAAATTTTTAACTAAAAAGTGCAAAACAGCCAATAAAACTTGCAGGGCTATCAGCAAGAAGAATGAGAAAACTGTGGGAATTTGAGTAATTTTTGGTACCTCAGGGCAGCTTTCATCCAGACAGACTTTAATCTCGGTCTGAATGCCCTCTTTGCTGCAACTAAATGACATGCATGGATGGGCAGCATCTGTCCATTTGTTTCCCATCTACAGTACGCACACAACATAAAAGACATGACAATATATTGCTTAATCATTTGTTTCAATCCAAATTATTACTGATCTGTAAGATAGAGGAAACATTTCGTTTCTAAATGTACATGCAAGAGATTAGACACAACATACCCTGTATGTCTGTTCATTGTAAGTGCATGTCTTCTCAACTGAAAAATAACACATCAAGTATTAGGGCCAGTAACAGCGATCCAAACGCAAAATATCTGAAAACAACTACTGTAAATCACCAGCTACTGAAAATTATGTTATACATACAAGCTGTGAACATAATAATTTTTCTTTTGCTCCTACAAAGGAAAAATGAATAAAATCAAAGTTCCACTCCTAGACTGCTTCCAGTGTGGCTGCTAGTTTTAAATCACTCCAAAGAATTCCATTAAGACCACTGGCACGACTGGGATTGCGTCGAGGATCATCACTGGTGACAGGTGACCACTCTCCAGTGGAAGAGTCCCATTCCCAAGCCAGAAGGTAGTGCATCAGATAAGGAGCATGGATGGAAGCATGCTTATTGTTTTTTCATTGACAGGATTGTGCACCAGTGTGATTTTTAACACCCAGGGTCCAACGGTCCCCTAGAGCAATTTCCCCTCTGGGATTAATAAAGTACTCTGATTCTGATGATTCTGAATAAGTTGCACTTGCCAAAACAACCTGAACAGTGGTGTTTGTCAGTGTGTATTATGCAAGACATTGGAAAAAGCACGAACAATGTAGCTACACCCATTCGGTGCTCACCACCTGCTCTACTACCCTGGTTTACCTCCCACTGACTCTTTCCACTTTCCAGAAAGGAAATTCAAGTTGAAGGTTATGCATTTTGACTTTGATGAAAAGATGACCTAATTGGAGATAAGCCAAATTTTTGCATTTTTTACTCTTATTTTTATTCATTTATGTTTTTTAAGCCGTGATTTTTTTTCCTGCCTGCACACAGGAGGAAAGAGGAAATCTTTTTGAATTTGGTACAATTGTTCACTTGAATTAATTAGGTTTTAGTGGTCTATGTTCAAGGTTACTGTGACCTCACGTCTGTCCCATTCTTGTAAATGCAATATTGCAAAAATGCCCAAGGAGTGATTTTCATTACATCAGGCTGTAACATATACATGGACCTCAGGATGAAGTGATTAGAATTTGACAGTGAAAGGTCAAGGTCAGAGGGACCCCACAAAATGTGTTTCTGGCCATATTCTAGAATTCATATCCAGTACTAAGATTAATGGAATTTCACTGAAACATCTACTGGGATAAAAATTAATGAAGCGATTACATTTAACAGGTTTAATGTCAAGTCTGGAAAGGCATGAATGTAAACTATAACTAAATTGGCTCAATTGTGGTTGAACAGGAAAAGCAGTCAACAGGTGCATGTATGGAAATTACCCCAGGACTGTTGGAGAGCATTTCAAATAATGATCTGACTAGGAGAATGCTGGAAGAGTGTCAAGCTGTAATCAAAGCAAAAGATGGCTGCTTTGCAGAATGTAAAATTTCCAACATATTTGGCATTTTATAGTTTTATAGTTCAGTCTTCAGTGTTGTTTTATGATATAAACGAAACTGTCAAAAAAAAAAGAAAAAAAATTGCTTGAGGAGGCAAGTCCAAACTTTTAATCTGTACTCCAAAGAGCATTGTTCATGGTATATTCTAGCAATAAAAAATACTGTATAAATTAGATAAAATGAAAAACTTCAAACTTTTTAAAGATCACAAAATGAATGAAAACTTGTAAAATTTAGGTTCTTACCACAAGTCTGATCGCCACAACAGGAAATGGTTACCAAATCAGCATTGGGGCCACAGACTGGAACTGGCTTAGGAGGTTTTGGAAAACACTCCTCAGTCCGGGTCTGGTTGTTACATGTACACAGGTTGCAGTTGGACTCCCACACCTCACCAGGCTGAAGGAAGAGTGGAGAAGTAATTTTGAATATAAAATCTTATCAATAATCATAGATTTTTTAATATAATTATTATTATTGAGGAGAAAAATATACCTACTAGTTTAGGTTCTCCTCTTGGTCCTTTGCAATCTGTGGGGAAAAAATTTGATTGACTCACTCATTCATCTGCACATGCGTTCAAACCAAAATCTTATTGTCACCCTTGTTGACCATATTACTCACAAGAACAGTCAGACACACAGATGTCTGAGTGAGGTCCAGCTCTAAACAGACTGCTGGGACAGAAACAACCTGCAGTGTTCTTTTCAAGGGAGGCCCCTGGATAACGTACTCTAAACAGCCAAACCAAAGGAAAAACAGAAAAGGTGAAATTTTGACCACCTCACAAATGTACAGTGGAATTTGGCAAAAGTAAAGTCTTCAAACCCTCCATAGCAGAAGTCATCATGTTTATTATGACATTCTCTGTAAACCAATCTGTCTGGACATGGCACATCTGAAACATTACCATAGACATTAAATTTAGCAAGTCAAGTATCAATTTCAGAAACACTTAAAGCAAAAGTCCACTACAGTCAAGTTTAAGTTGTAAAAATGTTAATTCCTAGAAGACAATATTAAATTGCAATATTAACGGCTTTGCTGTATGAAATAAAAGAAAATATCACACACCACAGCTTCCACCAGTCAGTCTCCTCCAGTCGACACAGAAACCAGCATTTTTACACTCCTCAGCAGTTTGCTCCAGAGATGAGCAAGATGTATTTGGGTTCCTGCATGAATCAAACTCACAGTTCTTCTTTTTAGGGTTTAGAGCCACATACTTGCTGCAAGTTTCAAAAACACTGCGAAAACAGAATGTATTTCCTTTTAACTGTAAGGTATATAAAAAACATACAATTATGAAACATATAACAAGTGAAAAAATACGTCCAGAAAGAATATATATCCTGTGATATGGGATCCTGGGATCTTGAGTTACTTTTTTAACTTTGGACATTACCTTGCTAACTAATCACATTTCGCATACGTTATGTAAGTAGATTTATTATTCCCAAAGTGTAAAAATAGTTTGTTACAACTGAGCACTCAGTGTTTTTTTTATTACAAGTCTCATTCAAACACACATTCATACAGTGCTTTATTCTGAGCCTTTAAGTGCATTAAACTGCTGTGTGCAGTGCTGACACAGGTGGAGCCCCTTTCTCCTGTGGAGCCAGTCTGCATACGGCTCCACTCAGCAATCAAGCCACTGCTATAAAAAATGAGGAGAGGCGCTGATTATGCTTTCAGTGTGGGCCAGCTTCAGCTGTGTGGTGAGCTGCTAGTGAGCAGCTGTAAAAATGTTTATTGACTGTTGTTAAAAGGGGGGGATGCTACACGGTGGTAAACATGGCCCTGTCACAACTTTTTTGAAATGCGTTACCATCAAATTCAAGATGAGCTAATATTTTTCATGAAATAGTAAAATATATATCACTTTCAACACTTGATATATTTTCTATGTCCTTTTGTAAATAAAAAATTGGATTAATGGATGGATGGATGGATGGATGGATGGATGGATGGTAGGTAGAATTTCTTCAGATTCATTCAAAAAATCTTGCTTCATTCAAATTCAAGCTAGGAAAAAAAAAAGAAACTAACTGTAACTACTTTCAGCTGAAGAAATCATCTACTGCATACAGTGGGATTTGAGTCAAAATCTCACTGGAAAAAGTCTAACACTCCATATCGATTTCAATCCCTGATCAGTATGTGTCTGTATTAGTAACCACTGACTTGTGACAATGGAACTTGTTGTGTTTTTGCCTATAGGATGCAGTGAGTGACTGAGGCTCACTTTTCTACTGACACCAACTCCCTGACCCGAAGTGTGTGTTAGTTTGAGTAGCTTACGCGTCATGTAGAAGCTCACATAATGGACTTGGAAGGCAGGTGGTGGGAGTGTTAGTGGGTTGTGAATTTTGTTCAGAATGACAGGGTATGTCCCTTGATGGAGCAACATCTGCTGGCTTCAGAGGATCTGCATACACCCAGGTATTGGCCGTTTTATCGCAGCAGCTGTCTTCCTCAATATGTCCTCCTTTACGGATACACGATGCTCCACCACACACGCCTGGACAGAGAACAGAAGTGGGCACAGGGCTGTCAACATTTCTAATATTCACATAGACATTGCAGACAACTGTCTCTCCTTGCCAACTCATGGTTAGAACTGCTTCATTCGAGTTTGAGATACAAGTACTTTTCGTAAAGCAACATTTTGGCTGTTTTGTCACAGTGACAAAATTGAGTTTTAAATTAAATTATCTGCTGATCCAGTCTATATGCAAAAGACAAATGCCTTTCTATACACTGCAGATTCAGCGAAATCTGCGGTCCATCACTTTCTATTCAATACCCACCACATTGGCCCTGAGTGTTATTGAAGAAGTGCTCCATGGCCAGATTGATCACCAGGTTATAAAAAGAAGTGAGGGAGACAAAGGAGCGGATCTCTGGGAGATGGATAACCACCTTGTACCATGTGGTCTCAAACCTTAACCCATCCTCTTCATGTGGTGGCTTTATGATCACGTTGTTTAGAGTGGCCTAAGACAGATTGCATTAGTGTCAAATCATGTTATTAGAAAAAACTATAGGCATAAAAAAATAGAGACATTGACACAGAAAATGATTATCGGCAACTACGGTATAAAGATTCATGGTGGCAACAAGTACAAATAAAAGAACTGTAACACATCCTACCTGTACTTCAAACAAATGTGGAATTATACTGAGTGTAGCTACGTTGTTACGATATCTCAGGATGATGCCTTTAACACAGGAGCCATGGAAACCTGGCACACAGTAGAAGTTGTCCACAGCAATGGTCAGATTATGACGTAGTGACCGCTCCTCCATCAATATATAGGTGCCTTGATCCAGGAAATCAAAGCTTACTCCTTGGAAAGCAATATAGTGGGGGTCTCCATACAGCTCACAGTTACCTGGAATTGGTATAGGAAATTAGTAGATATTTACATTAACATTGCATTTTGAGAATGATCACATGCTGATATTTACATTTACAGTACAACCCCAACCAAAAGTTTGGGATGCTGTGTAAAATGTAAATAAAAACACAATATAATGATTTGTGAATTTCATAGACCATTATTTTTTTTTTACTAAAGAACATCCAAATGTTGACAGTGAGACATTTTACTCTTTCATGAACAATACTAGTCCATCTTGAATTTGATGGCAGCAACATGTTTCAAAAAAGCTGGGAAAGTTTACCACTGTGTAGCATCCCCTCTTCTTTAATTGATAATCCCCAAACATCTGGGAACTGAGGAGACCAGCAGCAGGACCGCTGGGAGAGGAATGTTGTCCCATTTTGGCCTGATATAGGATTCCAGTTGCATTTCATGATGCACTATGTTTTCAGTAGGTGAAAGGTCTAGACTGCAGGCTGGCCATTCCAGCACTCAGACCATGAATCCAATATAGGTTTTCAGCCACAGTCTCTTGATAATATTATGTAGTGTAGAATAAATGTACCTTTCAGCTGCTCCCTTGTATTTTCCACCAAGGGGTTGCCACAGCAGATTAATCCACATTGGTAATTTGGCAGAGGTTTTACGCCAGATGCCCTTCCTGACGTAACCCTCCATGGTGAGAGGAGCTTGTGTCCCCATGTGAATAGTTGCATCAGTTTTCTGTTAGGGGTAGCAACCGGTGTGGTCTTCTGCTGCTGTAGCCCATCTGCTCTCAGGTTCAAAGTGTTGTGCATTCACAGGTTCTCTTCTGCATATCTTGGTTGTAATGAGTGGTCATTTGAGTTACTGTTGCTTTCCTATAAACTTAAAGCAGCCTGGCCGTTCTCCTCTGACTGCTGGCATAACAAGGTATTTTCACCTGGTGAAATTCCACACACTGGACATTTTCTCTTTTTTGGACCATTATCTGTAAACCCTAGACATAGTTGCACTGGAAAATCCCAGTAGATCAGCAGTTTCTAAAATACTCAGACCAGCCTATCTGGCACCAACGACCATGCCACATTCAAAGTCACTTAAAACACCTTTCTTGCCCGTTCTGATGCTCATTTTGAACTTCAGCAGGTCGTCTGAACCATGTCTGCATGCCTTAAATGTATTGAGTTGCTGCCATGTGATCACATTTATACTTTTTAGCAGTTTAGAGCTTCCAGTTCTTTACCCCTTTAAAAAAGTGTAATTCCAGCAGGACCTTTAAATTCAGGCAGAGATATAAAGCAGCAGGTACTAAAGATGGGACATTCCTCATGCGAAGCAATTAGTGTTCATGTTAAAAATATAAAGTTAAGGAGGAAAAATTGGAGTGAAACTGGGACTCATAATGCTTCTTACATCATCAGTTATCATTTTAATTGTATTTAGTGAAACTCTACTTTTTTCAGTCTTAGTGTTTTCATTTGTGAGTCACTCTGAGGTCAGATTATTAGGGCAAGGGCTTTTTTGTCAAGTTGATGTCCTATTTGGTGTTACTCATAACAGTCAGCTTATGACGTGCTTTAAAAATATGACTCACTTCTATGACATCAAATGACAAAAAAAGCAAAAAAGACAACAACACTGCATAATCTTTGTCTGAGTGTCTAGTGGATATACTGCATTATGCTGTCACTCATGGGACTAGGTTTACACCACACCACGACTTTTTAGGCCACAAGATTACATCGTGCCTTCTGGCCAGCTTCTCATCTTGGCTTCCTCTCGCCTTTGTTTCTGTCATCATGTCTGTCTGATGCATCATTTTTTTCTTTCCGTCTCTTTCACTTCTCTTATTGAAAGCCCTTTTTCTGCCGTCTGGTAAAGATGATGAAATCCATTTTGAAGTCTGCATACTGTTGTCGTGATGTTCTCAGGCTAGCAGAGCCAGTGTAAAAATCGCCATCACGATGGCTTTGCATTCCTCACCTTTAGATGATGGCATGCATCCTTTATGAAGGAATCTGACTCATTGCTGGCAATATTCACAGCTTGCACTGGGATGAGAATTAGCACCTCCAAGTCAGAGGCCAAGATTCTCAGCTGGACAGAGTTGGAGTGCCTACTCTGGGTCAGGGATGAGTTGCTGCCCCAAGTGGAAGAGTTTAAGCATTTCGGGGTCAGGAGACTGACAGATTGTTGCAGCGTCCACAGTACCCATCTGTTGTGGTGAAGAGAGAGCTGAACATGAAAGTGAATTTTTTAATTTACTAGTCAATCTACGTTCCTACCATCACCTATGCCAGCTATCACAAGTGACGGAAAGAATGAGAATGCAGACGCAAGCATATCCTCCCAGAAAGCACAAGAAGAAATATTAGAATCCATTTTATCTATTTTGCCTTTGTCCAGACCTTTGAATCTGTCCACTCTGCTGTGTTGACTAATTCGTTGACATGAAACGGAGGTTTCTCAGTTCAAAATCAATCAATCCAGTAAATGCTGTGGTAAGACTAATAAATAGTCATTCAGTGCTGTGGTTGTGAAGTAGTTTTCAAGCTGTGTGTTGGAATGTTGATCTCTAGTGCCTAGTTAGGTGAAATCAAAACCCCTCCGCAACAGTGTAAAAAGTTGACATCTCTGTCTTACGGTATGTGAGGAAAACACCTATTGCCGTGGCTGTAGCTCATCTAGTAGAGAGGTCATTTCTTGAATCATTGTGTTTGGCTCCTCCTGACCACATTATCAATGTGTGTTTGAGCATTTCCATGAACAGCAAACAAGGAACAAACAACTTTTTTTCTCCAGAGTTCACAGATTGGAGGATTTCACTGTTGACTACATATGCATCTATTTCTATCATCTGTTGATTGATTATTCCATCCATCAAGAGATTGTCATTGCCATGTAAACAAGAAAGCCAATTCATTAGTTCTTTTTTTGGAAACAAAAGGCTGAGAGTCCAAGTTGACCAGAAGTCAAAGGCTACAGGAAGGAAAACCTCTAACAAAAAAACCCCATCAACAATACGCCTTGCCAGCGCGTCGATGGTAGGCCATATCCCAATTCAATATGACAAACAAAGCTGGAAGTCTGAAGTGGAGGGCTACATCCTTCAGTGGATTAGACAGCCTAACTAACTAACTATGTCTTGATATATTTTATTTGATTAACCTTTATTTAAACAGGAAGTCTTGAGATGAAGAATCTCTTCTGCGAGAGTGTCCTGGGCTGATAGATACAGCGACAGGAGAAACCCTGCGCAAGCACGGGGAGAACATGCAAACTCCACACAGACTCCACACAGAAGGGTCCTACCTGGTTTTGAACACAGGACCCTCTTGCTGTAAGGCAACAGGACTAGCCACTGAGCCACTGTGCTGCCATATAAAACTTTTTTCATGGGGCTATTAGTCCAGTCTTAATGGTGTGTGTTCATGTGGATGTACATGTGACTATAGCTGTTGCCTAGCAGCACGGCCCGTCTTCCTCATTTCCGATTTGCGAGAAACTGTGGCGGATCAAAGCAAAAGAAACTGCTCTAGTTTTGACTGACTGGCCTACTAAGGTCAGTCAGTCAAAACTAGAGCAGACTGAAGCCATTATACCATTAAGCTCTACAGCACAGAGCAGTCATTCACTTACAACCATGAGGTCAGTGCGAGTCCATGCCCCGATGTCTGGGCATTGAGCAAGTACGTATAAATGCACCCCATAAAGAGTGATCGCTGAAGGAAAGTAATAGGACGAAAGGATCAAAGAGAAAAGCTTCCAGCATCACTGTTATTGGGAGTATTTATAGAGAAATAACCATGCAACAGCAGGTGGTGGTGAAAGAGACTGTCTATTATTTATCAACACTCTTTATGTCAGCTGAGTACACTATTTACTCAGTAGCTCTCTTTGCTCTCTCTACATCTCCATCTGTCTATATATTGATAAATCCATGCATACTCGTGCCTTTACAGCTGCCCTGTATTGCTGTCTTTCCTTCTTTAACATTTTTGCTATGGTCACCATGGGGATTTAGGTGCTGTTGGGACTTGTTCTCAATCACTTCCCTATAGTGCTTTCTCCCGTGGCACCACATGTCCATTCCTGTGTGTTTCCACGGCTTGTTTAAATTATTCACGTCTGGACCATTACTGAGAACATTCGTCCCACCCCTCTTACGATCTACCTCCCCCCACATCCCATCAGAATGAGACAGGTGGTCTGTTAGGATGGGAGGGGGCACATTTCCTGGATTTTCACCACAGTGAAGTAAGAGTGCCTGAGTTCTTTTACAGTGGATCCTCTCGCTGAGATGAATCACTCCCAGCAACATTTTTTTGGGTGAATTATTGAAAAGCCTCCCTGATGGGACAGAGTGCACCGTTAATCTGTGTGATTTCAGGCTTTCGTGCTGAAGTACAGATGTCCAACAGTCAACAGTCTTTACCAGAGATGTGGTAGTGTGCTAGTCATCTGTGTCTACACCCGTACTGCTGAAATGTATAGTAAGTAAAAGTAGTGCTGTTTCCAAGGCTCCCAAAACACTGAGCTCACATGGTAAAGCACTTCAAGCAACACTAAAAGCAATTTCTTGGATAACTGCATATTATTTAGTCAATATAAGTAGTGTATTGCCTCACCAAATTCTAGTTTTGTTCTGATCCTTGGAAGCAGAGGTATGTTAATGTGAAGTGCAGCTCACGGTGTGGGCAGAGAAGTCTCAGCTTCAAGACGTGTTTGTTGTTTCCTTTTCATTCATTTAGTATATTTTACAATGTTTTAGTGCTGCTCTGCTCCGCAAGGCACCTTGTAACTCTGGATTAGAAACGTGCTATGGAAATAAAGTTTTTTATTATTATCACAACTCAAACTCAGTATGTAGCATGAGTTAACACATTATATGCACTTATTAAAACTGGCACAGTGTCCGCCCCACTTTCAGAGCGTAGGGTGGCTTCTTTTCCTTATTTCTAAACCCTAGATCATGTATCATAGTCATTTTTATTCACTCTGAAACATTAGATGAAATAATAAAGTCAAATATGAAAATGGAAGAATATTCCAAAATGTTTTTTGTTAAATGCGGTACTCGAATCTTTGTTTTTCCCTTCCAGATTTGGTTCATTTATTCATCATTAGGCAACATGAAAAATAACTTGCGCATCATGATTCAGACATTTAGCATGTCATTTCACTTCAAACATAAAGTAGCCGCCTTTGGACCAATCCTGCTATCATCGTATAGCTGATAGACAATAACTTGCGCAATGCCCAAATGTTTCATGTGAAATTTTCATTTTATGTAGTTACACACTGCCAGGCCAAACATTTACATCACTTGGATTTAACTAAGCAAATAGGTGAGATCCTTCCATTGAATGATTTCTTCTTCTTCTTCTTCTTTCGGCTGCTCCCGTTAGGGGTCGCCACAGCGGATCATCTTATAAATCCGCATATTTGATTTGGCACAGTTTTTACGCCGGATGCCCTTCCTGACACAACCCTCACCATTTACCCGGGCTTGGGACCAGCACTAGGAGTACACTGGCTTGTGGGCCCCTGTGGCTGGTTTCATTGAATGATTACTGCAACGATTAATATGTTTCAGCTGGCAACAGGTTATTTAATCCTAACTGATGCAGTGAGTAGCTTCTCACTTCTTAAATAACCATGTCAGAAAGATGTATCCCATGGTGGTGGAAAAGATTTTACTGTGTTTCAAAAGGGTCAAAATATCGGCTTGCATCAAGCAAAGAAAACTGCAACTCAAACTGCCTTAAGAACTGTCCAACACATTATTAAAACCTGGATAGTGGTGAACCATCATCTTTGAGGAAAAAGTGTGGTCAGTAAAATCATGATTGGATCATGATTTAAATGTTTGGTGAAATCATACTGTAAAAAATAAAGACTAGAACTCACTATGTCTAATAGTGAAAGCATTTCCACACACAGTGCAAAGAGAACCCAAGGGATTGGGACAAAACAGCTGTGTAGCCTTGAGAAAACCAGTTATTAGTAAGACTATGCTGATGAAAAGGGTTCAGTTTGTTAAGGAGCATAAAGATTGCAGTCTGAAGCAATGGGAAAAGGCCATGCAGTCAGATAAGTCCAGATTTACCCTGTTCCAGGGTGATGAGTGTGTCAGGGTAAGAAGAGAGCTGGATAAAATGATGCACCTGTCATGCCTAGTATCTACCATACAAGCCTGTGGGAGCAGTGTTATGATCTGAGGTTGTTTCAGTTAGTCAATTCTAGGTTCAGTAACACTTTGTGCCCCAAAAATGAGGTCAGCTGGCTACCTGAATATACCTAATGATCAGGTTTCTTCATCAGTTGAGTTTTATCCCTCTGTCGTGGGGGCATTATATTTTTGGGTTGTCCATCCGTCTACCCATGTATCAGTCTGACTGGCTGTTTCAAAACTTATTGCATAACTTTGTGCGATTAATATCTATGATGAGTAGAAGATCTAATAAGATTTATGAGATTGCGGGGTTAAAGAGGGTCACATTTAAGGTGGAGGCATTCTGGCTGAGTTCTAGGCCTTTCATTTGATCCTCGGTGGCACAGGTGTGTTCCAAGATCACAATGCTAGGATTTTTTTTTTTTTGCCAAACTGAAACTTCTATATTGAATGGTTCAGCACGAATACATCATAACAATCCTCATCAATAATGAACTTAAATAACAGCATAGACACATTTTTGTCAACATGAGTCCAGAAACTGTAATTCACAAGATTATCAGTACAGGTAATGAGGTAACTTCCTTCTTAATCACCCGGTGTTCTCCAATGTTAGAAGAAAATTGCCCTTTTCGGGCAGCTGTCTGATGTTGAGCAGTCAACTGCACAACAATTTGCTTTAATGTCTTGCCCTCTCAATCATTGTGGCCCCTCACTCTCTTCCTCCTTCAGTCCACTTAGTGAACTCTGGCCTCCTGCTGACCGTGCTGAGCCAGCTGCCAGGCTCCAGCCCACCACTGAGTTGCATGCTGTATCTTTGTCATTTATCTAAATCCCAGAAATCAATTACAGCTCTCTAAGGTGCCAGGGTGAGGGATTTGAATTTTAATTTTCTCCTTGCTCCTCGGGCACTGGCAAATGTCCCTCTCCTGGCATTGAGGGTTACGAATAAAGAAGAAGTAGATAATTCTTAGGCTTTTCATTATCTTGGATATTAGCAGTTACATATTTTTGTATTATATTTTTACATGTTAGTTTTGTATACAGTGGAGGAGTTCAAGTATCTCAGGGTCTTATTCATGAGTGAGGGGAGGATGACGTGGGAGAGTGACAGATGGATTGGAGCAGCATCTGTAGTGACACGGACATTGTACCGATCTGTCGTGGTGAAGCGAGAGCTGAGCTCGAAGGCAAAGCTGTCGATTTACCGGTCAAGCTACGTTCGTACCATCACCTATGGTCATGAACGTTGGGTAATGACCGAAAGAATGAGCTTGCAAATACAGTGAAATTAGTTTTCTCCATAGGGTTTCTGGACTCACCCTCAGAGATAGGGTGAGAAACTTAGTCATCCGGGAGAGGCTCAGAGTAGAGTCGCTGCTCCTCCACATCGAAAGGAGCCAGTTGTGGTCGTTCAGGCATCTGATCAGGATGTCTCCTGGACGCCTCCCACTTGAGGTGTTTCGGGCATGTCCCTCTAGGAGGAGGTCCAGGGGCAGACCCAGGGCACGGCTTGGGAATGCCTTGGTGTTCCCCCTGAGGAGCTGGAGGAGGTGGCTGAGGAGAGGAGAGGAAAGTCTGGACTTCCCTGCTTAAACTGCTGCCCCCGCGACCTGGACTCCCAGAAAAGCAGGAGATGATGGATGGATATATAGTTTTCTATACATGAGGGCCCTTGGTTTTATTTCTTTTGCTTTTTAGGACATTTATCTGCTCAGCAATGTCCTAAATTGCCAGTCAGTGTGGAGAGAAGGACTCAAATGCAGGACTCCAGGACACAGGATGAGGAAAACAACAGGCAAGCTTTTTAAAGTCTTTCAAAACAAAGTTCATAAGGTACAAACGATGAGGAAACACGAGGAACAGGAACACACCCTGACTGCTAGGAACATACAACAACAACACAACAATAAACAAGGGAAAGGCAGGGGTATTATTACACAGGAGACTAATGACAAAGTTGCAACAGGTGGGAAGGGAGCACAGGCGGCAACAATGAGGGGCAGAAAGTAAAACTAAACATAAATGACAGGACATAACTGGTTATCAAACTAAAACAGGAAATGAGAACACAACAGAGAACATAGATACAAGCCTGAAGTGACAAAGAACAAGAACACAGCCGAGTGACAGAGAAAACAAAGAGAACTAATAACAAAGTAAACATAGGCAGGGGCAAGAACTGAGGCTTAAACATAAAGTGAGAATGCAATAGATGGGGAATGAGAACTAAGAAACTAAGAAACTATGATCAGAACTGCAAATACCAAACCCAGGATCACAGCAGTAAACAGAAACTGCACAAAGAACATAAATACAAGGACTCAAAAATAACATAGAGAAAATACAAGGGAAGCTGGAATAACAAAACCAAAACTACAAGAAACGAGAACCTAGGTATATGAAAAGAAAAGAGGAAAACTCAACATCATAGAAACAAACAAAACTCAGTCCCACCACCACAAAAAAAGCCAAGGACCATGACAAGTTGCTTACCTCTCTCTTTCCAGTGTTCCTTTTCTGACTGACTCTACGACTCAGAGGGACCAGTTGTTTACTGTTCACATTTAGCAGATCAGTTTATGTTGTTTTTAATTCATGCTAAAACATAAGAGTTTGCTCAAAGGCAACCAACAAACCACACAACAGTTCACAATGATTCTGAGTCCCTCCTTTTTCTTTTGGTTCAGTTAATTTACAGCCTTCACAAACAAAGTGCATCAAACAGGGGAAAACATTCTCCACTGTGTTTCCAGCCCATCCTCATTCCTAGGGATTCAAAAAAATGGGAGATGATTTTTTTTTAAATCAGGATCTTCTGCCAGAAGAACTTCCCAACTTGAGAAAGAATCTATTTCTAAACCTTGGAAATGGATTTCTAGGTTTAGGAAATAGATTCATTTTCTTGCACTAAGTCTTATTTGTGATCCACTTATCCACCATGATCCAGTCCCTTTAAAGCCTTGCACTACTTCCAGACAAGCCACATTGTGATAATTTTCCATTTTTCACCTACTTGCAAGGCTGTAATATCACAGAAACACGAGTGGTCAATTTCAGCGATGGCTCTGTTGCAATATAATGACGATATTGTAGAAACAGCACCAACACGGCCATATCAGACGCTACAACTTTAGAAGCTCTTCCACCTGTGCTAGGTCACCACTTTGAAACCTGCTGCTAAACCGTAGTCCTGATGAAAATGAATTCAAAATATCTCCATTTGTTTTCACAGCAAAATGTTAAAACAGTGGCATAAAGGGACCAACTGCTACCTTCACAAACTCCCCTTAAGGGAAGTGACTAGCACAAACAGAAGAATTTACAGGACTATGCAGAAGTCTTTGCTTCCAAGGAGAAAAATGTTCTTGTAATTTTTTTTAAGTGGTCTTAAGCAGTAGTTCTCCAGGCTTTATTAAGGTCTTTCAAGTTTTTCTTTGGACTTTGGCTGCTTTTTACTCAGCTTCAGTCCAGTCCTTGTACCTGATCATTTTCAGAGGAATGTTTTTTATTTGTTGAACTACTCAACACTGACCTATGAATCATTCAAGCATAAATTATGCACTTAACACAAGGGATGAATCAGTGTTGTGTCTGCACATAACAGACAACTTGGCAAAGAACTAATTTTAAATTGTATCTTTAGGCACTTTGTCACTTGCAGCCTATTGCAAAAACATATAATTTGTTCCCACTTCTTTAGTTGAACCTTTGAAAAATGCCAAATATAACACAGTTTGACAGACATAAAATGAATCGTTTTCACCAACAAAGTGATTCCTAAGGAGCTATTAGCCAAAAACTTGGCATGGCATGGTGTGCAGTGTGTCCTTAAAAATAAATTAAGGAAACTGGGCAAGTGGAGGACAAAATAAGAAGAGACATGCCTGAAAACTATCTGCAGCAGTTGAACAGTATCGCAAAGTCATGTCCTTGAGAAATAGAAAAAAATCCGGCAAAGACCTGCCACAGGAACTGAGAGATGCATGCCCTTCAGTTGATCCGTCTACTGTTCACCTAACCCTCATCAGAAATGGACTCAGTGGAAGGTTTTCTGTCAAGAAGCTATTCTTAGGGAAGGAAAACAGGGAGAAGAGGCTGCCAAGAAGAGTATGCCAAATTACACAAGAACTGGATTGAAAATCAGTGGAAACAGGTCTTGCCCAGATCTCAACATTATTGAAGCAGTGTGGGATCTTGGTAGAGAACGGAACACAAGGCAGCCAACATCCAAAGACGAGCTTTGGAATGTCCTTCAAGAGGCCTGGAGAACTATTCCTGAAGATGATTTAAAGAAATGACAAGAAAGCTTGGCTAAGAGAGTTCAGGCTGTGTTGAAGAATAAAGATGGGCATAGCACTTTGAAGCTCATAAGAATTGTATGAAGTACGTGTTTGCCTTATGTACTGTTTCAATTCATGTTAGCACATTTTTAGATAAATTGTTGTATCTATTTCCTATTTTCCGAACACAATATAAGGAAATTAGGGATGGCTTGCGATCTTGTCTTAAATCAAAGGAACTTATGACCACATATTGTTTAAACTGAAGAAAACAGTTTCACTCAGATAAACACCAAATAATGCCAACATTAATGTTAACGGCTTTAAAATTCATCCCTGTTTTTTTAAAAAAGTGACTATATATATCCTCCTCACTGGAGCCAGTACCAGCTGTTATAGGGTAGGAAGACATAAGGCAGTGGACATCTTGGGCAGGTTGTCCATCTGTAATAGGGCTAACATAGAAAGACAAACAGCAATTCACACTCATATCTATGGGCAATTTAGAATCACCAAGATGTGCTTGTTAGGTTTCTTGAAACCCACACATGCATGAGTAGAACAGGAAACTTCACACAGAGGGGCCCAGTCAATCAGTCGAACTCGAATCGAATCGAATCTTCTTCCTGTGACGCTATAGTGCTAACCACCACACCAAATTATCAAAATCAAGCCAGTTCCCAATTTGGTTTGGTTTTAATATGGCTTTTGTGTTGTGCAGATATGGCTAAAAATGTGAAAACAAAACAAAACTTTTTTTTTTTACAGGAGACATCACATTGTGGTCAATCTGTATTTTCAAGGTGGCTAAAAATCTCATTAGTTCTACATCTCATGGAGGTTTATTACTGTGCCAAAATTCTAAATCCTGTGTCAAATAGTTTTTGCGTTGTTCTGCCTGCATGAAAAATTTGTGACAGCAGAGGTGGAGTTTGGTTTAGGTTTCGTGCAGATCAGATGAGAAGAGAAGTCATGAAAATATGATGAAAAACGTGTATTTTTTTTTACAGATTTCAGCAGCGGCACCAGCTGACGGCAATGGCCGCAGACACAACATGGTGTCATCATGAACGTATGTGATCCCACAATCAATTTGGTTTAGGTTTCGTGCAGATCAGATGAATAATTACAAAGTTTTGGCTAAAAATGAGACATTTTAGAGATAATGCCAACTAGTGGCAAATCTGTATCTTCAAAATGGCTGAAAATGTAGTCAGTTACACATCTGAAAGAGGTCTATCACTGTCTCAAAATTCATCACACAATTTTTGCACTATTGCGATGACACCAAAGATTTGTGAAAGCGGTAACTGCGACGACAGTGATGATGATTCCATCATATTCCTGCTTTTCAAGAATATAATTATCAGGATCAAATTATCAAAATGCCTAAACTAGACTAATGCTTAGCTACTGCTGGAAAAATCGTTTCACCTTGGATGAGCCTCTACTTGTTACCAACTGGCTGTAATGAAACACAATCCAAATTGTGTGCATGTGTGTTGTGTTGTACAGTATATGCACAAGACAAAAGTAGTGAAATTTCATACCCTGTACTTTTTCATTCTTCTTCTTTCCTTCGTTGCTCTATAAACGGCTCCTTATGTTTTTTCTCTCTGTTGCCAGCCTGTTTCGTTACATTGTTATCAGGTTGGAATTGGCATATTTTTCTGACAAGCAATTTTAAAGATAGCATCTCAATTTCAGACTGGCGCGTGGCATCTCTTGAGATGGCCCCCTGTTCCGCTGGGGTCATTTCACTACCAGTAAAACAATTTCCTAAACCAGCAGCAGTCACAGCTCACTCTGTGGGAACTGATATCTGGCCACGATCATTTAGATAACTTGTCTTATCAGAAACCTCATATCAGTGGGCGCGTAAGCTGCCCCACTTTCGAGGTGTGCTCAAATGTCCACATCCTCAACGGCTACTGTCAACACACATCTAACACCTTGCAGTCTACTGACATGGCAGACCGGGGCATGGATTGCAGAGAGGTGATAAGACCAACTGTGTCTGAACTCTGCGGCCTCAGTGTTGCATTTTTATCTCAACATAAAGATAGCAGTGGAATCCATTAGCAAGCATGTGGAAGAAAAGGAGGGAGTGAAACGCTGTGCCTGATGTTAGATGACGTGGTTTCAAAAGCAAATGCATGAACGCTTGCACGCTTAGCCTTTCTCTGCATCTTGTACTTAAACCAGTAACTAGAAGATCAGCTCTGTTGAACCTCCACTTTTGGCTGTCCTGCCATGAGAAGAAGATGTGAAAATTCCTGAACAAGAGGAAAGGGTGAGAGAGGAGGTAGAGGTTTGTCATTGTGTGCAGCAGAGCGGTCAGGTTTCAGTCTGGGGCTTGGTCTTTGCAAGCTCAAATGCTTTCAGAAGAATAGAGTCAGCATTTGAAATGGTGGTGAACTGCAAAGGAATCTTCTGTTACTCTGTCTGTGTGCACCTCACACTGATTTCTCAATAGGCACGCCCCCTGCTTCCCTCTGTCCTTTAGAAACTCAAAACCCCCTTTTTAACTTTGTTTGTGAGCGGAGGTCATGGTCGGGCTGCCAGCCTGGGAACAGCGGCAGCCAGTACAGGACCAGTAGCTAGAAACCTGACGAATAGTAAACAGAGTGAGAGTGTGGGTCAACAGAGAAGGCTCAGAGAGTGCATTTCCATTTGGCCATGCCAGTCCAGCGTAAAAGCACTGAGATGATATGATGACTTAATGCAGTCTCAAGTACCTGACTTTTACACCAGGCTATTGTGGGGCTGATAGCGTGCGAGCACAGAAATGCCACATTATACCCTTGTAAGCAGAACCACTTAAAGAATGTTTTTCAAGACATTTTTTCCTCACCTGGAAAGGTGTGAAAGAGTCAATACTGCACAGACATATCACTGTATGACTACTTATTATAACTTTTAGCACGTTTCAGTGTTATTTCTGCAGTCGCTTCACAGATTACTAAAATGCATATGTGCATTTTAGCTGTGGTCGATGAGAAGACTGATATCACTTTAATGTCAAAAAATTACATGTCCAGTAATTTGACTTTACCCAGGTGAAAGTGGTTAAATTTGTAATCAGCCAATTGTTTTACAGCAAGTCAATACATGTAAAATGGGGAAGATCATTTGAGAGACTTTCAATGTGGCATGATTTTTGATTCCAGACAGGCTGGTTTGAGTGTTTCTGCTGATCTGCAGGGATTTCATCACCCAATATCTCTACAGGTTGCATAGAATGCTCTTAAAAACAGAAAATATCCAGCGAGTGGCAAATCTCGAGGCGAAGTCAGAGGAGAATGGCCAGGCTACTTTAAGTTAATAGGAAGGCAACAGTGACAGTAGGCTCTGTATAATGCTATTATATCTCTGACGAATGTTTTCAGCATCTTGTTGAGTCTTTGCCATGAAGACCTGAGGCAGGTCTGAAGGCAGGAGGAGGTCCAACCTGGCACTAGTAAGGTGTACCTAATAAAGTGGCTGTTCATTCATTTTCCTCTTATCAAGTTCAGGGTAACGGGGGGGTGCTGAAGCCGATCCCAACCATAGGGTGAAAGGCGCTGTACACCATGAACTGTCGCAGAGAGACAGACAACCATTCACATACCTATGGTCAAATTAGAATGTCTTTAGAATGTGTCTTTGCATGTCTTTGGAATGACACAGAAGGGTCTAGGGGAGTCGGCTGTTGGATTTAAACCCGGACCCTCTTGCTGTGAGGCAACAGTGCTAAAAACCGCGCCACCGTGGCTGTGAGTGTAGAAATATTTTACCTTAGGAAAACACAGAAATTCAAAGATTATTGAGCCTTGGCGGAGGTATGCGGTCTCAGACAGCTCTTGTTATTAAAGGTTTTTAAAGGGGTTTGCATACAATATTTATCCATTATCAGTGTATTACCAACAATAGATGGCAGTTGGCACACAGTTTGGAGAAGCAGACAGTACAGCACAGAAGCCAAGTGATTTGTTCTTGGCTATCTTTTCCTCCTTCGTCTTTCTGTTGCTCTGCTCAGGGGTCACCTCAGTGAATCACATGCCTCCATCTCACCCTATCCCTTCCATCCTCTTCTGTTACACCAGCCTTCTGCATGTCCTCATTAAGCCCCTGTCACACCTTGATGATTTAACAAGCGTTGCCGACGTAGGAAAAAATCTGCAAATACGTTGATTGAGTTAATAGCGTGCTGAAGTACCATCTCAACTTTGCCTCTCTCCAAACCGCTCAACCTGACGTACTCATTTTCATGTCCCTGGTTCTATTCATGGTGGGGACATAAGCCCCTCTCACCATAGAAGATTGTGTCAGGAAGGGCGTCTGTTGTAAAACCACTCCCAAATTACCAGTGTGGATTAATCCGCTGTGACGACCCCTTGGTGAGAATACAAGGGAGCAGTGGAAGGTGCAATTTTTTTTTTTACATATATAGGTATGTGTTTACATATTTACATATATACTTTTACCTTTATGTCATTTATTTATTTACTTATGCACTTATTCATTTTTCCAATGTAGTCCTTCCTGTTTTAGTCTGTGCACCGTGGATCGGGGAAACGGCATTCCGATTCTGTGCATATCCTGTATATAAAGCAGAATTCATAATAAAGTTGAGTCTGACTTTTGAAATGAATGTTATGTCTCTGAAATAGGAAACCATGCAGAATGTTGTTCATATAACTGTGTCATAAGCATTGTTTGTGAGACACTCCCTGTGTGTGTGTCTGTGTGTGTGTGTGTGTGTGTGTGTGTGTGTGTGTGTGTGTGTGTGTGTCATCCCACACATGACCTTGCAATTCTTTTACTATTCATACTCTATTGTTTTTATTTTTTCCAAGGTCACTTTCTGCTCAGTTGTAGGGAGTGGATAAAATAATAAAAACAAGGGCTTCTCAGGGGATTCTGTTTAGGTCAGCACTTTCTATCATCTTTTTTAAAAAGAAAAGTACAAATGTACATATTGTGCTGTTTCACAGATTTCCAAAATGATTGTTCCACTTTTTTAATATACAAGTTACCTGTCTCATTGACGATCTTTCTTGCAGTGTATGATCTTTAACAAATGCGAGACCATGACAGTGTTGTGTTCATGCGTGGCCTCCTTTGTGGTGCAGGGTCCTGATGGAGCTGAGGAGGTGCTGTCTTCTGACCCATCCCAGTCCCAGCAGCCCAGAATCCAGCACAGCTTTGTCCAGGAACACTTCCAGGCACAATACAAGTGAGTTTGTTTTGTAAGGGAAACATTGTCTTGAAATGAAATCTGCACATGCAACAAATTAGCAGCCAAGCTCTCACATGTTAGTGGCTACCATAATATGAATCTCTCCCCCAATTATTGATTGGCTCTATATTAAAGATGGCGGTAGCCTCCATGAAGGGGCATTTTCAGGAATTGTTAGTGGGAGACCAAGATCAAGGCAAGAGGGAGCCAACAGGAAATATTTTATCAGCAAATAAATACAGTGTAGAAAATTGGTGTACAGCACATATATTATCAAACGTAATACACGAAAGTGGTATAACAAGAGTTTTAAATTGAAAAACTTTTACAAATGGTGTAGACTTAAAGACTAAGAGTAAAATATTTGGTATATGAAAATAAAATTCCTAATCCTACTTAAATGATAGTAAAAAAAAGTTTTAGCATCAAAATATACTTGAAAAATATAGTTTTAAAATATAAATATAAAATATACTTGTGCAACTGCCAGCCATTACAAAAAATGCACTTTTCACACCCAGAAGCTCCGTCTATCTTTATTTAGAGACTATGGTCATGATTTAGTGTAGGAGTAACCGGGCTCAGAAGTGTGTATTTCTCCTATTAAAGGACTGTAGCAAGAGGTTTGCATCTTTTTTTATTCGTCAGCACCAAAAAACTATTTCTCAACAGTCTATTTTATCTGCAGGTAGGTCCATAAATTTTGGGACAATGACACATTGTAATTTTGCCTCTGTACACTACCACAGTGGACTTTAAATCAGACAGACAAAATGTGATCGAATGCAAACGTTCAGTTTGAATTCAAGGGGTTTGACAAAAGAACTGCAATAGCTGTTTAGGAATTACAACCATTTTAAAAATAGTCTGCCATTTTCAGTGAGTAATGTGACAATTGGCTGACAAGCAGTTTCGTGGTCAGGCGAGACCCGTTCCCTCATTATTCCATGACAAACTAAGCAGATAAAGGATCTGAAGTTGAGTCAAATTGTTGAACTTGCATTTGGTAGTCCACTGAAACTCGCAATATGAGGTCAAAAGAGATCAAAATCAGAATCCTTTATTAATCCCAGGGGGGGAATTGTTGGATGCCAGTGAATGCAAGTGAAGGAGGCCATTGTTAGCCTGAAAACCAAAATAAACCTATCTGAGAGAGAGCAAAAACTTTAGGAGAGGTCAGTACAACAGTGTGGTACATTTTTAAAAGACGGAAGGCGCTTCCAAGCTCAGCAACAATAAAAGGCCTGGAAGACCATGGAGGACAGCTAATGTGGATGCTCACAGAATGCTCTCCTTGATTGAGAAAATCTCTTTTACAAGTTCTAGCCAAGTCAAGAGGGAGAGACAGATGAAGCCTACTCTAAGGCAAAGCTTTCGATTTACCAGTCTATCTACGTTCCTACCCTCACCTATGGTCATGAACTTTGGGTAATGACCGAAAGAATGAGATTGCGAATACAAGCAGCTAAAATTAGCTTTCTCCACAGGATTGCTGGGCTCTCCCTCAGAGATAGGGTGATGAACTTGGGCATCTGGGAGAGGCTCAGAGTAGAGCCACTGCTCCTCCACATTGAAAGGAGCCAGTTGAGGTGGTTCATGCATCTGATTAGGATGCCTCCTGGACACCTCTCACTGGAGGTGTTTTGGGCATGTCCCTCTAGGAGGTGGCCCAGCGGGAAGACCCAGGACATGCTGGAGAGACTATGTCTCCCAGCTGGCCTGGGAATGCCTTGGTGTCCCCCCTGAGGAGCTGGAGGAGGTGACTGGGGAGAAGAAAGTCTGGGCTTCTCTGCTTGAACTGCTGCTTCCTCAACCCAGACCTCCCAGAAAAGTGGTAAACGACAGAATGGAACGGAACGGAACGCAATGGTGCCAAGTCCAGAACACTCTCAAGGAAGTAGGTGTGTCATTGTCAAAGTGTACAATCAAGAGATGCCTTCATGAATATAAATACAGGGGGTGTATGTAAATACGGGTGTGATTCTGCAGGTCTTTTGTCAAACCCCATGATTTAAAATCCACTGTGTAGGTGTACAGAAGCAAAATAGCAACAAAATGTGTCAAACTTATGGACCTAACTGTATATGAAATCAACACACACCATATTATGTATCTGGTGAGTTTTTGTTAATACAAAGGTCTACTGCCATGTTGTCAAATGGTCTAAATGTCAGGTTTTCCTGCAACAGAAAGGTCACACTCCTGTTTCGTCCAAGCTCACATAGTGTGGATACAGTAAATGACTGAAATATAACTGTATAATACCAGTGAAGAGAAGGGGTCAAATCGCACAATCCACTTACAGGCTTACAGTATATACGGTAATCAGGGTTCAGTGTTCAGATTGCAGTGCATTTGCTAAACACAGCAGATGTGGTGGAGATGTCATTTCTTTTACACAGAAGTCCTCAGGGACACACATGCCAACCAAGAAGGACAGTAAATGCTCTCACACGCACACACACACACCAGTAATTACCAGCAGCTGGGGGCAGTTATTCTGAAAAGGCCCAATGAAAAACTGCCCTGCTTCTCTAACCTCTGAGCCTCTTAGAAAAACAGGAATCCCTACAAGCACTTATTTAGAGTGCTTACCTTTTGTGCTGAAACAATTAGACATGTTAGCTGTGCCAGTGGTCAAATAGTTTCTCAGTTGTAATGCATTGTGAATATGTTGCCTGAAAAGCTTCTCTTCCTGTTGTTTCTGCTGAAAAAAAGGCAAAGCCCTTACCACTCCGTACTGCCATCATTTCTCATGCAGCTGGACGTCCTCATGCCGCCCATGGATCAGTCATCCAGGAGATAATAGGGCAGTTAATTTTGTTCATAATGTATGCATCTGTCAGCTGTCGCCTGCTTAGAAAGGAGCATGAGTCAGAGGTCGAGTTTATCTGGCAAATTCAATTTTAATCTCTTT
>VUQH01043072.1:0-10070 GCA_015106775.1 Etroplus canarensis | reverse complement strand
CACTTGTGATTTTGTACACACACACACACACACACACACACACACACACACACACACACACACACACAAACAGTTGGACTACCTGTGCCACCTCTGTAGGGTCCAGGTATGGCCTCAAGCTACCAGTAGTAACGCTGACCCTAGCCAAATGCAAAACTAGATTTAAAAAAAAAAACAGTCATTAAAGATGAGGAGAGAAAAATGTCAGTGGCCTCCACGTGTGAAACCATTCCTGTTTTGGAGGGTGTGTCATTGTTGCATTGTACCTGTGGTTGAGTTCATTAACACCAAAGCAGCTGAAACTGATTAGCAAGCCCCTCTGCCGCTTAACTGACCAGATCAATATTGCAGAAGTTTATGTGACTTGATGCTATACTATGATTAAAAAGTTAATTTAAGTTAATAAGTTAATTTTTTGAGCAGTGTATGTGGACAGAAAATAAAAATAAGCTTAAAAGCCCCACGTCAGATAATTCTAGAATTAGATCAAATACTGCATTCTTCTTCTATATGTGGGCAACTTACCATGGCTGTAGTACAATAAAAATGCCTGTCAAGCAGTTTTGACTGCACAAAGGCTGAGTGATGGGCAGTGGAGTGTTTCAAATTACAGACACAGTGCAGTTTCTGTGGGAGTGGAACTTGTCTTACTGTGATGCCACTTTTTCTGAGACATCTTGTTTATTCTCAAACAGTCAGTGTGTGTTTGACTTTTTTAATTTCATTTTTCTTTTTTTTGGGGGGGGGGGTTGGTCATATCTCCTGATATGCTGTGATTCTTACTTTGTTTACAAGCCCAGTAGTGGTTCTTTTTATTATGTCTGTAAATTGTAATTTCAGTGAGTGAATTATGAAGAACAAATTAGGCTTTATGCCTTTTCAATTTCAGAACATTAACATGGTCAATAAACTACCCTTCAGCTCCCAGCAGAGGACAGCAGCAAGGCTTAGTGAGGAGGATTAGCTGCCAGTCTGTTTAATTTTTACCCAAGTTGTTTTGTTTCTAATTGATTAGGAAAGAAAATGAATTGGATACAGATTCCTAAATGAAGTGTTATTTGGAAAAGTCAAAGCTATGCCAGTGTGTTGTAGTGCAAAGTATCAAACCCAGAGTCTCTTCAGCATGGCTGCATCCCAGACAGGGGGATACATACCTCTCAACCTTTCTACGCTTCCTCCATTAGAGCATCACCAGAATATCACCTCTTCCTTTGCTGCTTTTCTCTTTTTAAGTGTTTTAGGGCAGCGCCGGGCACATCTATGTTTTAGTGAAGCCTGAGTGTGATTTGTATGCATGGAGTGCAGTTACCCTCACTGTTTCCTGGCGAGAATAAGACATCCGTAGGGCAGCCATTCGACTCTGCCAAAATGGAGAGATCCACTAAGAGCCGATGTCAGCTGGGCTTGTTTGAATAGAGCTTTGTTCACTCCGCCCCTCCTCCCTCACTGGGTCTGTCAGGTGCTTTTCTATGAGGAAAACACATTTTAGCAGTTCATCTATGTCTTACTTTCCCATGGTAGGAAGGTGTGTGTGAGAGTTGGAAAAGGCTCACAGTAGGCATGGGGAGTAAAGTGTTGCTTACGGAGCGAATAAAAAAGTAAAGAATCAAGAAGAGGAAAAAGATTTGACTGAAATACAGCCACTATAAATTTTCAACCCCAATTCCAATAAGGTTGGAATTTTGTGTAGAATACAAAAAAACACAATGCAATCATTTACAAATATTATAAATCAGTATTGTATTGTACATAGAAAACATCAAATGTTCAAAGTGACCTTTGGGATTGGAATGTTGTCTTGTCTGATATAGGATTCCAGCAGCTCAACAGTCCTGAGTCTTCTTTGTTGTATTTTGCATTTCATGATGTGCCAAATGTTTTCAGTTGGTGAAAGGTCTGGGCTGCAGGCACCAGCACCTAGACTCTTCTACTGCAAAGCCCTGCTGTTGTAATAGCTGTAGTATGCAGTTTAGCATTGTCTTGCTGAAATATGCAAAGGCTTGCCTGAAAAAGATGTCATCTGGAGAGGAACATATGTTGCTCTAAAACCTATATATACACCTTTCAGCATTGATGGTGCCTTTCCAGATGTGCAAGTTACTATTAGGCATAACATACCCTCACACCATCAGAGATGCAGGCTTTTGAACTGAGCACCGATAACAAGTTGGATGGTCCCTCGTTTCTTTAGTACAGAGGACGCAGTGTTCATGATTTCCAAAAAGAATTTCAAATTTTGATTAATCTGACAACAGAACAGTTTTCCACTTTCCCTCAGTTCCTTTTAAATGAGCTTTGGTCCAGAGAAGATGAAAAGAGTTTTGGGATCATGTTCTCGTATGGCCTCTTCTCTGCATGATAGAGCTTTAACCTGCATTTGTGGATGATACTGCTAACTGTGTTCTTGAGCCCATTCAGTTATTTCCATTACAGAGTCATGCTTGTTTGCAATACAGAGCCACCCGAGCATCCAGTATTGGTTTTTGGCCATGTCCCTTGTGTACAGAGATGTCTCCATATTCTTGGAATCTTTTGATAATATGTACTGTAGATGATGGAATATTCAAAGTCTTTACAATGAGGAACATTATTCATAATTCGTAGATGCAGTTTCTGTCAGATTCCGAACGTCTGCCCATCTTTACTTCTGAGAGACTGCCTCTCTAAGGTGATCTTTTTATACCCAATCATATTTCCGGGGCCTTTTGCCAATTAACTTCATTAGTTGCAACACGTTCCTCCCGCTATTTCTTTTTTCCAATTACTTTTCTGGCCCTTTGTTACCCTTGTCCCAACTTTTTTGAGACCTGTTGCTGCCATCAAATTTAAGATGAGCTAATATTTTTCACAAAATAGTAAAATGTCTGACTTTTAACATTTGATATGGTTTTTTTTTTTGTTCCTTTGTGGGTAAAATATTGGGCCAAGAGTTTTTCACATCATTGTGTTTTTATTTATATTTTTCAGTGTACTGACCTTTTTGGAATTGGGGTTGTATATGTTTGTCAAGATATGATTTTTTCTAGATGTGAGCTTTAAGAGTGTCCACACCCGTGTCCCACTCTGTGTGCATTGTTACTGCTGTGTTATACTTCCCAAAAGTCTCTTATCAGTTTATCTTCTGCATGGTGCTTTCCATGCTGTTGCAGCAGGATTGGTGAGTTTCCTGTCACATAGTTTCAGATTTATATCTACCATGTTGCTGATTAAAGAAATGAAATGAAAAAATAAATCTGAGTAGCGACATTAACACCACAGTTAGGTTGAAACATGCTGTGCAGACATCCAGTGTGGTGTGAGGTTTCAATCCTGGCTGAAAAGCAAAACCACTGGGAATATGTTTATAGCTGAACAGATGTTCCCAGCAGAACCATCCTTCACACTTAAACATTTACACACAGTCATACCAAAGACCTGCAAAGTACAACCATAGGTTTTTATGTTAACACTGACAAACAGTGCTCTAGAGAATATTTTTAGTACCTTTCCCACAAAATAATTTATCCACGTGGTTGGAAATTAAACTTCCGAACGTCAAAACTTTATTGCTTCCAGCATCTAGTTATAAAGTAATTGTGGAAAATGTCCACTGAAGTTCGGGACAAAGCCACTGAAGAACCCAAGCTACATCAGACGAGCCCATACATTTCTTTTGACAATTATTTAAAGCTTTTATTTCTTCATTTTAAGCATTTTGATGATTTATTCACTTGTATTAACTCTCTGCTTCAACTGGTGGTCATATTACCAACTATTTCCATGAATGCCCTGATTCTGTCTCATATAAACTTCTGTCTTACCAGTTGTCGCACAAAACAATTCATAAAAAGACTCTATAAGCAGGCTCTGAAAACATTAGATAAACAGTCTAATTCATGTCATCATGTCAAGTTTGAACAAAATATGTTTTTGAACCGGGAAAAAATATTAGATTTGCAGATAAATTAAGGAACATAATATTTCTTACCTCTTTCTCTAAGTCTATGAAGTAATGAGTCTAAGTGTCAGGTTTGTTATCTATGTTTTAGTAAGCGGTTAGTGTACTTTTGTCCCAGTGTGTGAATTTTTATATGTGATTTTATATATGTGATTTTTAATGTTTGATGGTGAATATGTTATTATATGTTGATGTCTTTCCTTAAATGCCACCAACCGGCCAGGTGCAAAATGAAAATGAGAGCCTGTATGGCTAAATCTGGAATATTTACACAATGAGCTTAAGTGCTCATGTTAAATAATGTATATAGTTCTTTTAAATAAAATAAGTGTGAACATAAACTATTGATGTATCCATTTAGCTGACTGTTTTAACAGTAACTGTTATTTTTATTTATCTATTTATGAGAGCCTGATTGATAAGCTCGACAAAATTTTAGCTGGTAGTTGGTTGGATGGTAGTTCTTGTGTTTTTTTGAAATTTCTCTGAGCCTTGCATGGTCTGACCATCAGGTGAATTTTTTGGGGCGTCCACTACTGGGAAGATTATGGCATTGAGTAGACACATACCTGAATGCAACAGCCAGTGAATATCCAGGAAACGCTCACAACTTCTGATGAACAAATGATCAATTAATGAAGTCCAGCACCTGGCTGAAGAGATAGATAGATAGATAGATAGATAGATAGATAGATAGATAGATAGATATTTGAATATATTATCTTTGTATCTTTTTGTTCCCAAACTAGCTTTAGTAAGTATGCCTGTTGAGAGTCTGTCATTCCGATTAAGAGTGCTGTGTTTCAAATTCAATGAACATTCACATGATTAAGGTTTATTTAAAGAAAGTCAGAGTCTACAAAATCACTTCCAGCAATCTAACTTTTAACTTCAGTGGGATTTCTTACTCATTGTTGGGACAATTAGCTAACCAGTATAAGTTATTTCTTGCAGTAACATTAAAGGGGGACTAATTAAAAGAACTGAGTCAAGGATAATAGGAAATTTATCAGGAAACTATTGGAATTGCATGCACTTACTCCTTTCTGTGCATCCAGATGTAAAGGAAGAAAGACCATCACTTAGGAAATTCCCCTGACCCCCTGTGGCTGGGATCCTGTAATGGCATCACATGAGCAGTGAAAGTGACGCAACAACACAGAAACCTTTTGCCGTTTTGCGTTTTATAGCACCAATCACCCCAGGGGTTTGCTCCGACTACCTCTGCCCCCACCCCCATCCCTTGACTCGCTCATTCCCATCAGTTACATCACTCAACTTTTCCTTTCTCACAATCAGATCAAGGCGTCTGAATGGAACACTGTGAAAATTTTAACTGTGGTGTTCACTTGTGTAACAAGATTAAGCCATCTCCTTTCCTGCCAGACTTAAATCAGGAGGCCTTTGAGATTAATTGGAAGTCTGTGTTAAGTCAGTGGAGCTGTTTTTTCAGGACTAATATGACTGCATTCTGTCCCCTCTACAGATCTTCACTGACATGCCCACACTGCCTGAAACAGAGCAACACCTTTGACCCTTTCCTCTGCATCTCGTTACCGATTCCTCTTCGTCAGACCAGGTGAGCAACGCTTTCCCAAAAAAGGCTTGTGTCATAGGAAATACCGTTCTACTCAGACAAGCAGAAATTATTCACAATATTAATGTGGATTCCTGACTATCACACTGTTCAGTTTTGTGATGGGTGTATTGATAATCAAGTTTACAATATACTAAGCTAGCTGGCAATGCTAATTTCACTCATTTATTTACCACAAAAACATGATTCAGCAGTCTTATGATCAACTGTAAGTGGTATTTATTATTGCAATTGATTCCAATAATAAATATAACTGGGGCTCCTAAATGCTTAGACTTTGAAAAATAGAAGCGTTTAAGAACCCCACCAACTCAGCCACTAAGTGGCAGACTATGTAAAGTTACAGAGCGGGGTTGAGGAGCATAGTGCGTAAAAGTCGTCAACGCTCCGCTGACGCAATAGCTGCGGAGTTTCAAACCTCCTCTGGCATTAACATCAGCACAAAGAACACACGCCAGGAGCTTCATGGAATGGTTTCCATGCCTGAGCAGCTCTATGCAAGCCTTGCATCATCAAGTGCAATTCCTGACTGCGTTGTGCCAACTGTGAAGTTTGGTGGAAAAGGGATAATGCTATGGGGTTGTTTTTCTTAGGTTGACCTGGGCCCCTCAGTTCCCATGAAGAGAAATCTTATTATTTTAGTTTACCAAGACATTTTGGACAATTGTATGCTTCTGACTTTGTCCAAGCAAGGAGCCCTTTCTGTTCCAGCTTGACTGTGCCGCTGTGCACAAATCAAGATCCGTAAAGGCATGGTTGGATGAGTTTCGTGTGGAAAAACTTAACTAGCCCGCACAGAGCCCTGACCTCAGCCCCACGGAGCAGCTTTGGGATGAACTAGAATGGAGATTGCCAGGTCGTCATGTCCAACATCAGTGTCTGACCTCACAAATACTCTTTTGGACGAATGGGCAAAAAAATCTCACAGACATACTCCAATATCTTGTAGAAAGCCTCCCTAGAAGAATGAAACCTGTTACAGCCGCAAAGGAAGGACCAACACCATGTTAATGCCTATACAACTTGAATGGGATGTCATAAAGCTCCTGCAGTTTTAATGTGTAGGTGGCCTAATACTTTTTCTATATTGTTTATAGTGGAGACTAAGAGAAAAAGCATAAGCTTCAGGGAGTAAAAAACAAAGAAATATGGATATAATTAGATAACAGGTTGGACAACACCCAGCTTTGTTCATACACTACATACTGTTGGAACACAGGTCATTGTTAAGCTAAATGGGGCTGATATCAAAAGGAAAAGCTGGCGGAAAACCCTTTCAGCATTAAGGAACAATGTCTTATTCAACTGTACATCAAAACACCCTCTTCTCCTCCATGTTAGGTTAATGAGGGTCAGGCTGTTCAGGAAATCCTGACATTTTCAAGGAGGAAGACCCCATTCACTCTTTTTTTTTCCAGCCAGTGCTTCTCTATTTATGCAGCAGACTTTTTCAAAATACAGAAATCCACGTGTAAACATCAACACATCATTGACAAATTAAAGCCTTGACTCCTACAGTAAAAGAATCCCGCTGTTCTCTTCTGCTTGCATAGTTTGGGAAGGGTCACTGCAAGTCAATACAAAGTTGTTCTTAGTGACAACCACCAGTAGTTATCCTATTATGAAGCATTTCTGTCCTGACAGGAGTGGTCTCTTCCAGGCTGATATAGGGATCAATGGGTCACTGAATAGTTTAATCACTGTTAATAGTATATGAATCATGTACTTTGGCCTTCACAGTCACCAGGTCTCAACCCAGGTGTACAACTGTGGAAAATGTTGAACCAACATGTTAGACTTCACTCTTCACCACCATCATCAAGACAGCAAACCACCATTTTTGAAAGAATGGCATTCATCCCTCCAGCAGAGACTTGTAGAATCAGTACCAAGGAACACTAAAGCTGTTCTGGCAACACATGCTGGCCCAACACCTAAGGCTTTCTTTTATTTTATCACCTGTCTTTAGCTTTGTGTGGAAAATCTGGCTCTAAGTACACACAACATGCATAACATGTACCTCTTTTTGGTCTTTACTGTGATCCTTATAATGTTTTAAAATCCAGAGTGAATATTTTGTGTATTCACAACTCGCCTCTTCTCATGTCCTGTCCTGTAGAGGTGGGCTGTTAGTAGTTTAGATAGTGAAGCTCTTGCTTAGACAGCTGGTGTGAGTTGTAATAAGGTAGATGAGCAGTGGAGCCTGGAGTTTTTCCCAGTGTCCATGGGGAACACTGCAGAATTTCTAAATCTGAGAGCATAGCTAGGGATTTTGGGAAATAGGCCTACTGCGGTTAAAACTCACATGCACATGTGTGCATGTGTTTAGTACAAAACTAGAGCATGAAGCCAGTTAGCTTAGCTTAGCGTGAAAACTTTTAAACCAGAAACAGCTTGCTTGGTTCTTCCCAAAAATAACCATAGCTGCAAGCCAGCACCTCCTGAGCTCACTAATTAAATCTCCCAGACAAAAGTTGTTAGATATTATGATTCTGACCTGGTTGAACTGCTGTCACGCCTGCCCTGTCTGCCCTATCTGCCCCGTCCGCATCAGCTGTTGAGATTTGCGACATAATCGCGGTAACTGTTTGCAGATTTGGAGAAGCTTCACAAAACTTGGTAGGTATACCCTCAGAGGAGTAGTATGTTGCTATTTAATTTCAGCTCTCTGGCCCAAATATGAATGAGCTTACAGGGGAAAATATGTTAAAACTGGGAAAGTTTTTTATAGCTTCACTGTTTACATTTCAGCTTATCCAGCCAAAGGACTGGACTAATGCCATGGCAAGGCATCCATCCTCAGTCAGTCTGTCTACCTGTCTGACCATCAATTCACAAAATAGCTTTTCTATAATTATTGGTCAGATTTTTGTAAAAATTGCACACAATGAACACCCAGTGGGTCTTCACCTAACCTGTGGCCAAGGTCATGTTTGTCCTTTTACGGGCACATGTCGACAGATTCTCTGTGGTTCCCTTCTTTTAGATGGTAGACCTACTGCTAATAGCGCTGTGATAGCTTGAAATGTCATTTTGTCATGCATGTTTCAAATGAGCTGCAATGAGCTACTACATCATTGACGTTCTGGTATACCTACCATATAGTGAGCAAAGCCCAAGTCTGTATAAATTTATGAAATTAAAATAAACCTGGCTCCAATTCAGAAGGAAATCTGGATTTTTTTTTAATCTCTCCAAGATTTCATGTTCTTTTTTCTGCCACACTAAGAGTAATGTACATTAATCACGAAGGAAAATCAAATCTCTTCAGCACATCAGCTTGTTTCTAGAGTTCACCAAGATCTGATCCAGATTTTCTCAAAAAGGCAGTGGCCCTGATCTTGAATATATTAAGTATCTTTCACTAGCAAAAGGCATTCCGTCTAGTTGCCGCATTGTTTTCTTTTTTTATTCACAAAACCAAAGTGTAAATCTAATCATTTAGAGTTTTATAAAGAAGGAGTGTTATGTGGCAGACTATTTCGTAGTCCTGAGCAAACCTCTTCCTTTTACCCTTTGTTTTTAGTCAAAATCAAACAAGCAAGATATATGGTGTTAATTTGTGAGCTTTGGTAGTGCATGAAGGTTGGATTTTGTTACAGAGTCAGCCTTGTTGTGTTCCCTCATTTCTAGCCAACAGCTAAACTGGCTACATAGCAAAAGGATAGAAATAGGAGTTTTATCAGCCTTTTTATTTCAATTTTAACAAAAAACCAAATATACATATTTCCAAAACTTTAAAACAAACTGCTTTACTTTAAAGAGAAGCATCTGATGGACAGATTCTGTTGGGGGCTGCAATCAGTCTTCACATCCTCTGTATCTAAAGGTGTGTTAATTCATCATTAAAAGTTAGTGTTTCTTTCACTTTAGTTTGGATTATTTTTGCTAGTTTATAAAAATTCAGCCTACATCCCTTCTAATTTGGGAAACTGTTTTTCGGAACTTCTTTCTGACAGTGTGCCAGGTTGAGAGTGTTTCGTTTTCATCCTTTCTTTTTAGTGTGTGGTAAATAGGGTGAGAGAAAACACTTCTGAAGTGATAAAGAAAGGAGAAAACAGATGGATTGTCTTTAAAGTATTCATTATATATTTCCCTGTGTGAAGAGTTCAACTTACTCACACCCAGACCATGTCTGTATGCCATAAACCCCATACTGTTTGTTAACAAACCAACGTTTGGTGTTTTTGGCAGTCCAGACTCATCCATTGGCAGTCATGTGCTCTTTTCCTTTTGTTTGCACTATACGTACAAGGACAAGTTGTTTTTTTTTTATCATATTTAAATGCACAACAAAATAACCATCTTTTAAACATATCTTATATAACTTACACATATATTCAATTCAGTTTTATATAGCGCCAATTCACAACAAAAGTCTCCTCGAGGCGCTTCACACAGTAAGGTAAAGATACTACAGTGTTAAAGAGAAAACCCCAACAATCCGATGATCCCCTATGAGCAAGCACTCGGCGACCGTGGGATGGAAAAACTCCCTTTTAACAGGAAGAAACCTTCAGCAGAACCAGGCTCAGG
>VUQH01043070.1:15915-43648 GCA_015106775.1 Etroplus canarensis | reverse complement strand
CCGGATGCCCTTCCTGACGCAACCCTCACCATTTACCCGGGCTTGGGACTGGCACTAGGACTACACAGGCTTGTGGGCCCCTGTGGCTGGTTTATATACATATATATATATATATATATATATATATGTATTCACAAGCAACAGAAAACATGGGCTTTGAACTGCTTTCCCACTTTGCTAAGTCTTAAAAATACACACTCTGACTCTCATTCCGGTAGGAAGACCGAGCTTGAGGCACTTTTATGCATCCATCTACAACTAAAGCAGCACTCTACAGCATCAGCAGTCACCTTGGGCTTTGGGCTGGTTGTTATATCAACGAGCCTCCAGTTCACCGTTCAGGAAATTTAATTCAGGACGAAGAATGCATAACAGTACAAGTGTAAGGTTGCAATCGAGTTGGAAATAGAGTGTAAAAAGTTCACAATTCTGTCTGTTATCAATCTATGTTCTATTAGCAAGCAAAACTATCACAGTAAGAAAAACCTTTAACAGTATCCTCTTCTGTATTCTGGTGCCATGTTTGCTTTTGTGGCAATGTTAGGTTAGAAAATACATGACTTTTTTTTGTGGAATTAAACTGAAAGATCTGACGCAAGCTAACCCTAACAGAATTAGATGAGAGTTTTTAGATGTCATGAAAAACTGTACATATTTATTCTTATTTTACATTAGTGAAAAAAACAAGATATTTAGTGAAGTAACCTTGGGTCCAAAAAATTGTGAAGACTTATTTCCGCACTATATTATAATAGTTCATTGAATAAATTATTCACTGGTGAAGAAATGTAAAAGTAACCAACAATAAATCAACAATAAGGAAATTCATGTGAATGACTGCATGGTTTACAAACTTGCCTTATAAGCGAAAGGTCCCTGGTTCGATTCCAAGGACCCTCTCACTATGGAGGGCTGCGTCAGAAAGAGCATCCGGCATAAAACCTCTGTCAAATTACTAATGCAGATTAATCCGCTGTGGCGACCCCCTTGAGAGAACACAAGGGAGCAGCTGAAGGTACACTTGAAAACCTGCATTAGTTTTTGTTTAAACTTGTTAAAGAAGCCTAATTAATTCTGGAAAATGTTTAACATTGCGCAGGTTATGTTTGCCTTAAAAGAGCTGCTTTGAAATTCTAATATTCAGTTCCAAGTTAAACAACATAAAAATCATGTATAAATAGGGCTGGTCAATAAAACCCACATGATGAATTATAAAGAATACTATAATTATTTAGCCTTGGCAGAGGTGTTGCTTGCCATTACGGTTTTCATTGCCAGTGGTTTTATACCTGCATATTACACTGGCTCATCATATCTCCTCTGCTGGTATTTCTATATGGCTGTAATTCACTGCTATGGCTCTACAGGCGTGGGCTGCCAGTCTCTGCATGCCAATTAGATAATGATTAACTGCAATAGAAGGAGAAATACTGGAAGGGGGGGGGTTGTTTCTCTACGCCTGAGATTGACCTGATAGATGTAGCATATTATATACACAAACACATGCAGATATGCATACATAAACACACTAGGCCTCAGGTTAGAGCTACCTATTGTTAACACTTATCAGCTATTTCAACGCGACATGTATGAACAAGCACAGGAACTATCAGCAGACTCACTGGGCGCACACTAATGCAGACTTGTTGAGTCTGGTATAGCTTATAGAGACAATTATGTCGTCTCTGCTCTGAGGCCAGAGCTTATTTAAAACCATTTACATTGTGCCGCTTTGCCAATTTTAGGTGAATATGTGATTCATGATGCCGGGGACTACCACAGTGCCGTGCATGTAAACACTCCTTGTATTCCTTCCCGCTTCACCCTCCCGACCGTTTGCACATGGCAAACACTTTTTTTTTTTTTCTAACATTTTGACAGAAATGCTAACATGCTGATATTTAGCACTTCTAATATTCACCATGCTCACCACCTCCATGTAGTATATCAACATGATAATACTTCTAATTAAGATTAAACTAAAAAATAAAAATTTGTCAGCCTTGCGGCAATGCTAGAGAGGCTTGCTGAAATGTTCCAGGGAAATAAACGTCCAAATATTTTGATAACATGGTTGATCAGCTAACGTACCGAGCAACATCACCATCCACTTCGCCATGCGGAGGCAAATCATCACAGCAGAATCAGCTTTATTTATCTAATCTACTTAATCCTAGAAGACACATCTTTCCACAAAACCGCATTGGTTGACTTTGTTGATGATGACACAACTGTTATGAGTGGTTTAATTACTCATAAGGCCCTCCTTTTCACTAGACTTGTATACACTGGCGCTGTAAGAAATACACGTTTTTCTTTTCTTTTTCCTCCTTTTGCTGCACTACATAAGAGAAACTGTGGGGAAGCAGAGGGGGATCAACAGTTCATCTTGTTTGAATAAATGTCTTCAGGCATCCAATCCAATTGAAGCCCTGGCTCAATGACTGCAGGGCTGCATTGTATCTCTGCAGGTTCAGTCAGTCACCATTAACCAAGCCTCCATTAATGACTTGCTGGTGGAAGAAAATCTGTTAACAACAATTTTTTCTTCCCTTTTATACAAGCAGTACATGAGCATCAACATGTACGTGAGAGGCTGCATGTTTGTCTGCCTCCATTTGCCTGTGTGTGCGTGTGTGAACCACACTGCAGTCAGGATGTCTGCTTTTAGCCGGTTGTTGTAGGCTGATTAACTTTGACAGGCTGCCTCTCAGACCCACCACAAACACAAGCAGTAAAGGAACCAGGCAGCATTTCAAAAGCAGACGGGTCTGCCCATGCAGCCTTGAACAGTTCTTGTCCAGATTTTGGTAATTCTAACAATTAATCCGCTAACCCTGAACTAAAATCGGAACACAACTGCTAGATCAGGATTTCTCTGTTGCGCATTGCTTCCAACAATGTGAAGCAGTCCTGAATTCCCACCAGGCAATTGTATACATTGTATTCAGTTGGTGTGAGAAATATATTTCTCACACCAACTGGAACTGATTTGCAGCTCTGCATGCTTGTGGGTGGCCAAAACTGGTAACTGTAACAGCAGATATAATTTAACATGATGCCAAGTTCATGGATCTGTTTATTCCATTAATACTTTATACCGCAAAGGAAGACACACATGTCTGAAGCTTTGGAGCTCTTGCTCACTTGAGAGATGTATATAGAAGAAACAAATAGTCCACTTGTCTATGTGTTAAAGTTGTTTAGATGTGTTTCTTAAGAGACCACACAAGAAGAATCACCAGTTTATCAGGCATCTAGCAAGTGTATGTGTCTATGTAGCTACCAAATGTCAGGTACAGTACACTATATTTACAAAAGTATTGGGCCACAACTTTTAATCATTCCTTCCATGGGTTTCATTCAGTCCCATTGGTTGTATAAAATCAACTACCTAACCATGCAGTCTCCCTTTGCAAACATTTGTGAAAGAATAGGCTATTCTTAGGAGCTCACTGCATTTGACTGTTAGAACAAGTTACTTTGTGCAGTTTCTTCCCCCCTAGATATTCTACCATCATCCATAAGTGGTAATATTGCAAAGTGGAAGCATTTAGGAACCACATCAACTCTGCCACAAAGTGGCAGACCGTGTAAAGTTACAGAGTGGGCTTGCTGAATGCTGCGGCGCATGATGCGTAAAGGTCACCAACGCTCTACTGGCTCAATAACTGCAGAGTTCCAAACCTCCTCTGGCATTAATATCAGCACAAAAACCATGGCGTGGGTTTCCATGGCCGAGCAGCTGCATGCAAACCTTACATCACTAAGCGCAATACCGAGTGCACAATGGAGCGGTGGAAATGTTGGAAGCGATGATTAACGCCTCTCTATGTGGCAGTCTGATGGATGAGTGGTTGTTGTCTGTCTGACTGAACTGTGCCAACTGTAGTTTGGTGGAGGAAGGATAATACTGTACTTAGTAAAGGAAAATCTTAATGTTTCAGCTTAACAAGAGATTTTGGACAATTCGATGCTTCCAATGTTGTGGAGCAGTTTGGGGAAAGCCCTTTTCTCTTCCTACATGACCGTGTGCCAGTGCACAAAGCAAAGTCCATCTATAAAGGCATGATTGGATGAGTTTGTTGTGGAATAACTTTACTGCCCTGCACAGAGCCCTGACCTCAACCTCATCCAACACCTTTGGTATGCACTAGAATGGAGATTGTGAACTGGGCCCTCTTACCCAGCATCAGCATCTCACCTCCCAAATGCTCCCACAGACACTCTCCAAAATCTTGTAGAAAGCCTTCCCAGAAGAATAGAAGTTGTTACACTTGCAAGGGGGGGGGGACTCCATATTAATGCCTACTGTTGTGCTGTCATAAAAGCTCCTGCAGCCATAAGTACAGTAGGTGGCCCAGTACTTTTTGCCCACATAGTGTACACTGTTAATGGAGCCCTGTGACTGTAAGCCAGACATGTACAGTTAAACAGCGTTCAAACAATAGCTAGGACTATTTCAGTCTGCTGCTGTGTTTACAGGCATCTCCAGAGACAGAGCACTGCAAGTTGTTTATCTTGTTTCACATATTAACATTCAGCAACCCCCGCTGATACTTGTGGGGTTTTTTTTAAATTCTGCGGCAGAGCAGAAAAACCTTCAGCCATACTAATCTAAGGGGTGAAGTGGGGGTTTAAAAGGATATTATGGAGCAGCAAAACAAGTCGGTCACTATTGTGCAACTGGACTCAGTGCTGACACAAATATTACCTGAGGTCAGATTTTGCAATGAGAACACCGCAATGTAAATATGACCCTTTTTCACTAAACCCTCAACTGACCTTAGGTGCATTAAGTGGTGCCTTCTAGAAGAAGAATAATAGCCTCCAGTTTCAACAATGTGGTTACCACGGCCAGTGTCCAGAGCTGTGTAAAATGCAGATAGAGAAGCAGGTGATTTACTAGTAGAAGTGGTCCGTGCTCTTTTCGCAACATGCGGGGAAAGTAATATGATGGCATGGCACCATTGACTGCTTTAATAGGGCTGTTTTTGATAAATAAAAAAGAAAAGAGAAATTGAACTGAAAGCTTTTGCTCAAAATTTCAAATGAATGGAGCGAAGTCAACTCGACAACTCGAACCGTGTCGCATCATTCACAGGCACCATGCCTTGTTCTACTGACATCATGTTCTAAACACAGCCTCCCAATTTAGGCGTTTATTTAAGCTGCATTGTTTCCTATCTCTTCCTCTAATATGTCAATACGTGCTGTTTCAATTGCGCCAACACCACAGCACCTACCTGTATTTTCAGGGGGGATGTTTACTCATCATCCCCAATTTTTATGTACTTGCAGGGAGTAATAAGCTAGGAGCCTCGCCAGTCTTCTGCTCTAATAAATAATTTCAAAAGTGAGTTGTCTGACTGAACCATTGTTTGTTTGGTACAAAATAAACCAGCATGCTGGATGGGCTGTTAAAGAGCATAGCAGGAAGAAACACTGATCACTTTTAGTACTTGGTGGGAAAAAAGGTGAATTCTGTTGAATGGGCAAATTAGGGGAACAAATCCAACACTTCTTAGTCCTTTTGTTTTTTAAATTAAGCACACAGAAGATTAGAGTAAGAAAAGACAGAACACAGCCCAAACTCCTCTCTGCAAATTAAATGATTGCAGCCAACACTCTGACAGGTGGCATTCTTCAGCAGGATCTGATCACTCCCTCTCTGTCTTTTTGCCCTTCCTTTCCTCAGCTCTGACAGGCTTTCACTTGTGCTGACTTTGAACAGACACACCATTGTGTGCTTTCTCCTGCAAACAATGCCTGCTGTTTTGCCAATGGGGTCAAAAATACACATTAGCTCACTTTGCTCTCTTTGTCTCCTCTAGATTCCTGTCATGGATCTGGCTGTGAGGCCAGTAAGTAAGACCAGACTGGTTAATGACATGATGTCAAGTGGGTCGTGCAAGCAGGTCCCTAGCAGCTTGGGAGGTGCTGATGCATTTTGATTTTCCTGTCAAGACTTGGGTTAACAGAAACGGTGGCTTTGTGATATAGCTTAAATCATAACATAGTTATTTTATTAATGCCACACCAATTACTTCCCAAACCCTGTAAACGGCTGCCTTATGCCATAAGTGCAGCATTAAAGGGAGACGTACTGCACCTCTACGTGAATCCACAGCATTATATCTCAGTTTGATGACAGCACTGACACTGTTGAGCCTGCCCTTGGTTTTAACATTCCTGCCTGCAGCTACGGAGGCTTGGAGAGGCCTCCAGAGGTATGTGACCCTCAGTTACATTTATAGGCTTCACAAGTGATAAAGGCAATGCCACGGGCCAGGAAATGACTGGCAGCTACTAGAAATAAAAGCTTGTTCTGGCAGTCATAAAACACAGCTCTATGCCACATCATTCAGCATACATAAGAGGAAAAACTGGCAAGGTGGCGCATGAGGCAAGACACAAATCAAGAGTTTTAAAATGCTCATTTGCTCCTTAAGTGCCAGTCGACACAATTTTTAAAATATTTTTTACGGAAGGCTAATAATTCTCAGTTTGAGTAAAAAATTACTACACTTTGAAATTAAATCAAAAGAAATACGTCCCATCAAACTACTCTACAGTGAACATGCAATGATGATATTTCATGACAAATGACTGGAAGACTAGGTAATTTCACAGTTTTCTTATTAATTGACTAACCCGCTAGTACACTGACTGAGTGACAAAGGGAATTGCAAGCTGATTGATTGACTGACTTACTAATTAAATGTATAGCTGGCAAATTAGCTGGTTGCTCTGTTCTGAGTGGCACCACCTTGCACAGACACATACATGCATATACACACACACACACACTGACCCCTTTGGTGTAGCCTGTCACTGAGCGTAACTGTTTCCCTCCTCTTGCATTATTGTGCAAATTGAAATGCCAAGAAGACCCATTCACACATGCACATGGTGTGTGCGCTGTAACAGCTTGGGGGGGTTGCCTCCATCCCTTTTACCCTTTCAATGTCTTGGCAAGCGGGAAGGGGAAATATGATTATCCTGCAGGGAGAATTGTTTCATCAACACCTGGAGCACATAAATGAAAACAGGAGGATTTATGCACTGAGAACAAGCTTACTTCTTCTGCCAGGAAACAATTAAGCAGGATGCTGGAATACTACATCCCATACTCTTGCTTTCTTTCTGCTACACCATTGTTTTTTAACTCTACCCGTCTGACTGTGTCTCTCCTTGTGTGCTGGCTCACTTTACACCAGAGGCACGTTTGGAGAACTGATATCAAGCCTTGGGGAAGGACGACTATAAGAGGGGGGAGGTATTTATTTCCAGTGTGTTTCATTAACAGGCTTATTTTTAACAAGTGCAATTTTCTAGACATTACCTGCTGAAGCTGTATTTGAGAACGCAAATGTCCAAATCAGCTGGATCAGACAATAAATGGACTTTATCCTTAGTACAAAGTCTTGCAGGTGCAACTTAACACCTAAACCTTGCAGTGTTTCCAATAGTGAGAACTCATTGGATATGGATCATCTCAACCAGAAAAAAATGTCAGCTGCTTCTTCTTCTTCTTCTTTTGACTGTTTCCATTAGGCATCACCACAACAGATCATCTGCCTCCATCTTAGCTTATCCCTTTCATGCTCTTCTGCCACACCAGCTCTCTGCATGTCCTCCTTCACTGCATCTGTCTCTGTGGTCTTCCTCTTTTCCTCCTGTCTGGCAGATCCATTTTCAAAATCCTTTGTCCAATATATCCACTATCCCTCCTCTGAACATGTCCAAATTATTTCAACCTCGCCTCCCTGACTTTGTCTCTAAGCCACTCAACCTGAACGGTCCTTTTGATGTACTCATTTCTAATCCCGTCCATCCAGGTCACTCCCAGTAGAAATCTCAGCATCTTTAACTCTACCAGCACCAGCTCGGTACTTTTAGGTGATGTCTCTTCACTTAATCTAAACTAGTCAAATAAAATATGTTGGTCTGGCTAGAGTGAACCAGAATGCCAATAATACAGTAGTTCATCCATCTTAAGATCCATCACAATTTATAGGTTATTATAATACGTGATGTACAGAGTCATCTTTTATTGTCACTGGTTCACCAAATTCTAAAAACTATGGGAATTAAAGGTCATTGAAAACTCAGTGAGGCTCACAAACATTCATATCCAGGACAAGTGAATCTTGTTCACCATCAAGTGAAAGTGTTCATGAGTTATGACTTTTGACTACACGGTCAGTAGCAACCATGGCCATAAAAAAGCATGAAAATATCAGCATGTCATGCCATATTACTGATGTTAGTTTAATGGTGTTAAGAAGGCCTCAACCACACCTTGCAAACGTGGGAGTTAGCCAGTAGAAACACTCCCTCCATGATTATGATCAATCAAGAGCACGATCTTCATATCTAGCAGGATCCAAGTGGTATGCAACATGTGTAGTAAAGCGATACTTCAAGCTGTCACAGCGCTATTAGTCTACCATCATAAAGAAGAGCACCACCAGCAATCTGCAGGCACAATGGAAATAGCAAATGTAGGACCCTCAAAATGGGAAGTTATGCTGATCACTTTGGTAAACCAGGTTATTGCCCTATTACTGCTCGCTAAGACCTGATTCTATACTTATGCCATGGCACTAGTTCTTGACAGCTCTAATCTATCTTAAGACTATATTATGCCATGAATAAACCTAACGACAGTATTTATATAGAGATGGCAGGCCAGAACAGTACAGACCAATACTCTTAGGAGCAGCAATTCTTTTGAAAATGGAAAAGCACTTGTAAAATGAAAAACACACAATGTGAGTAAATATCCATTAGGTGGTCATTCTGTGCAAGTGTCACTAAAATAGGAAGAATAGCAATTTTTGGGAACTGCGGACAGACGGACGGACACCTCGCTGCAGCATTAGCTCATCGGTCCTTCCGTTAAAAACCTCCATGCTGCTGTCGCTTTGATCTTAGCTCTGTCCATGTTATGTCAGAACTCCTGTTGGCAGCTGATCTGTTACTGATGATGCGCCGTGTTGTAAGCAACATACAGCTGAACTGAACAGATTGCCTGTAGACTGGCCAACCATCGCCAGTGTTTGATCCTAATGACTCAAGATTGAAACTTATCAAAATATCAGATCGGTGCATCTCTAATGAAAATAGCTGTATAATTTGGTGTGTGAGTGTCCTGTGACCCTGGAAGCTGAGAGCATGGAGATTACAATAGCACTCCTTCTGATATTTACTGTGAAGCAGACTTTCAATAAAGCCCTTGTCACACCTTGACGATTTAACAAGCATATGCCGACACAGGGAAAAAACTACAAGTATGACGGCAAACGTCAATTACGTTCTAGGGATGTTTTTATAAGTTAAGAGCACGCTGAAGTATGCCAGTATACATGGTAGTACAGTGAGGTTGCTTGAAAATTTTGAGCATGCACAAAATCTCCAACGTTTGCCAGCGTATGGCTCATACGTCCCACATACGAGGACCATGTGTTGCAGGCACTTAATGCATACGGAGACTCACATTACTCATGTCAAAATAAGTAACATGTTTTTAACTTATGTGTAACATATATCAAACATACCCCCAACAGATATTGACGTTTGTAGAAGTATTTGACGTGATCCAGCTGAACTAAACACGTTTTTAACACACAGCTGCTGTATAATTGCGCATGTAGTGCGTTTAAGGGGAGTGGTATGAATGGGCTTCAAGTTGCGAATGCCAGCAGTATGCTAGCATATATGTTATGTATACGTCCATTTAACATCACTGTTCTGCGTATGCCAGCGTTTTAAGGGAATTTGAATATGTCAGTATAAGCTTGTTAAATTGTCATGGTGTGACAGGGTCATAAGGTTAGAAACTGGAGTTAATGGTTCACAAATATTGAAAGAGATTTTATGTCCCAGATGCCATTCTTGACACAACCCTCCATTGTGCCCCCACATGGAATTGAACCAGGGACCATTCACTTGAAAGGTTATTCTGTAAATCACTACACCATGGGGGACACTCTGAGCCAATACCCATGCTCAAAAAAAAAAACTTGGCTGATTTAGATGCCAATAATTTTTCTCCTTCCTTACATTGAATTCCCCTCCATAGCGCCAGGGAAACAACGAGATTTTCTTTATTAAAAAGCTGATTCTTTTCAACTCTTTATGACATTCTTTTTTTTCAGCAGAAAATTGACGTGAGAAAATAAGTAAATATCGGCCCAGGACTTCAGTAAATTTCCTCAAAAAACAACAAACAACTCCAGCATTGACAGATAATTGATAATCGGCCAATATGTAGGTACATCTCTAATTATAGTCAAGTACAGAGTACCTTCTGAACTTGGCGCCATCTAAATTCATGCTGCTATAATCCAGACGCTTACAGTGAAATAAAGAGAAATTATATGATATAAATAATGCGTAGTCCGTCTTTATTCACAAAGCCAGAAAATAACTAATATCCCACAGAAATGCCTTCGGTCATGACAGATGCCAAGCCAGACAAGCAATCAATAAAAATCATAACCTGTATCACTCTGAAAAATGAGGAACTCCCTTCCACTGTTTACATGATTATATTTGCAATATGCATCGTCTGCTTTTTTTCAAACGATAACAAGACTCAGGGAAAAAAATGAAGGTTAGCATGGCACTGGCAAATTACATTAGCATACAAATCTGCAGCACTAAGACAAATACAGAAATTCTTGTTTGCAATTAATTAACTCTCAGATCAGTTTAAGAATATCGTGGCGTTAATCAATTACACAACACATAAACACACTGCATCGTAACAGTAGACAGCTTGTTTAATCAAAGACCATACTTACAAATCATTGTAAGTGTGCCTATGTATAGCATGGTATTTAAACTACACATGACCATAGCAGCAACTGTGCCGTGAAGCCAAGAGATGTGGAATGCAAACAGTAGCTTGGCAGAGTTCTGTTTATGTTCTCTCGCTCTCGCATGCTGCCTGTTTTCCTTATTGACTCAACAACTAGCCTTGTGCTCAGGCTCTGAATGTGCGTGTGTGTAATTTTGATCTCATTCCACGCCTTGGGTAAAGCCCCGCTGGCTCTAAGGTGCGTGTCCTCGTTTCAGACGTGCTGACAAAGTGGCCCCTCTGAAATGAGCTGTGTGGCCTGCTCACAAGAGGGGAGCAGATGCATTTTACTGCCTTTGATCTATGGGTAAACAACCTGCGGATTACGAGGGAAAAAAAAAAAGAAACTGAATGTATGTGCTGTCTGTATAGAAAGCGGAGACAAATACTGACGATACTTCTTCTTTGGCAGATCTGCCTGCCAAATCACTCTGGGTGATAGAGACTGTGTAGCCCTTGCAGATTTTTACTGCAGTGGCGACTATGTTACATATGCCTTATTATATATCCCATTATATTTCAAACACATTCTTCCTATTCATTCTGCTGAGCACACTGCAGGAACATTGACTTTCATTGACGTCCCGAGGATTCATAAAGTAAATGTCTGAGCTGGCATCAGGTCAAGCCTGTAAAAATCTGATGATATCTTCAACAGAAGCATACAGAACCATGTAGGCTTCCTCCTGAACAAAAGAATGACCATGACAGGGGCCATTTTTAAACAAGTTCTTACTCTTTAGTTTATATTTATATTAACTTTAAACTGAACATATGTTATGCCAAGAGAATACACAGCAAATTATCCAGAAAGGTTTGATGTTTCCCCCATAATTTAATCTTGGCAGTGTCAAAAAGCCTCTAAAACAGCATGTGAACCACAAAACAGTCACGTAAAATCCAAGGCACAATCACTCATCAATAACTTCTTTTACTACTATAAAAATATAAGTAATATAATTCTAAAACAATATCCAGCAGCCGCAAACACATTCAGGTTTCATCTCGGCAACCTGTGGGCCTTTCAACTCAGCTGCGGCACCAGCAAGCGTTGTATAGATCAGATTCACTCCAAAAGGCACGAGGTGGGCTCAAATTAGGTTATGGTGAGTCTTGTATGGACCATGTGACATTTGGCCAGAATTCAATGCTGTCAGTCAAAGCCAAATGTGGCCCAAATGCCCAAACACACTGGTAGGATTTAAAAAGAAATGCTTAAATATGCGGACTCTTTTTCTGTATGTTAGCAATCAATTCTATAGAAAGGCTACACTGGTAAAGGTAACATTCATACACCCATCCATCCATTTTCAAGAGGCAGCCAGTTAATCACAGGACCAATATAGTGAGACTGCACAGTCTCCCATGAACACCCACGTCTAATTTAGACTGCATGTTTTTAAACCATGGGAGAAATCCTGGATAGAGATAATACATGTTGGTTAAATTGAGCGATTATCTTGGTAAATGGACTGCTACGTGTATAGCGTTTTTCTACTCTAACTGAGCATTCAAAGCACATTTTATCACAAGCCTCACTCCTTCACACACACACCACTTCATTCTGTGCCCTTAAGATACAAGCAATTTGGGGTTCAGTATCTCGCCCAAGAACACTGGCATTGACATGGTCTGTGGGTGTTATGGTTTGGGTTTTTCTTAGTTTCCCAGATATTTTTTTTGTTTCCTTGCTCTTCAGGTTCTTGTTTCATGTAGTTTTGGTTTTTGTTCTCTTGTTCCAGCTTCCCTTTGTGTTTTTTTTACATGCTACCTGTGAGTTCCTGTATTTCTGTACTTTGTGCAGTTTCTGTTTTATGGTCTTGCTCCTGGGTTTTTGTATTGTAACCTTGGTTTCAGGATTTCTTAGTTCTCAGTACTGTTTATTATGCTCTGTTAATATTCAGCCTCACTTCCCTTTTCTTAGTTTTAGCCACCATTTGTGATTTTACTCTTATTAGTTCCCCCCAGGTCTCCTCTGCCTCAGTTCTCGCCCCTGCCTGTGTTTAATTTTATTAGTTTCCTCAGTGTCATCCTGCTGTGTTTTTAGTCTTCTGTCAAGTTCAGTCTTGTGTCTATGTTCCTCGTTATGTTTCTCTCCTCCTGTTGAGTTATATCCCTTGTATTGTATTCAGTTTTTCTTCCTGTCCTTGATTATTGCCACCTGTGCTCTTCTCCCTCCTGTTAATCATTAGTCATTAGTCCATGTGTGTGGACAGTCTTGCCCTGCCTCAGTTTTTAGTTGTGTTGTAGATGTTGTCTCCTGCTGTCAGTGTGTGCCCCAGCTCCTTGTGTTTCATGCCTGGTTTTGTATTTCATGGACTTTACTGCTTTCAAGGACCTTTTCAGTTTAATAAAGCTTATTTTGTGTTCACCTCACTGTGCCTTCTGCAGTCCTGCCTTTGGGTCCTCGCTCTCCACACACCAATAACCTTGACAGGCCTTGGACTGAAGGAGCCAGGGATTGAACTGCTGACCTTTGAATTAGTGGATGACCCACTCTACACCTTAAATCATTATCCTGCCACTAGGGTGGAGGTGTATACTGATAGGAAGGAGGGCTTGCTTGTAGTCACATTTTAAATTTTTATTTTTATAATGGAAAGATGTAACAGACTTATGCTATGACCATCATAATTTCTGAACATTCAAGTTTCTGTCTTTGTGTACTGCTGGAGTAGACGAATGGAGAAAAAAGGTATTCAAAAGCACAAATCAGAGCAGTAGGAAATTCAAACAATGAGTAAAGTTGTTTTGCTTTTTCTTGTCATAACTTTAAGCTTGGTGATTGAATGGGTCTACTCCAAAATGCACTATGGAAATTAACATAACTTTTTATGTTTCACTTAATGACTTTTCAATAAAAAAGCATTTTCTACTACATTCGTACCAGCTTTGTACCCATCTGTAGAAATAATTCACATCTGGGTCATATAACCCTGTCTGTGGGAAAGAAGAACAAGACCTTTACCACTTCTAGTAATAACAAATGTATTTTCCAGGACTCATGGGTTGAATTTTTGCACAGAACCATTATTGTACATTTCCTTGCTGATTTGGGGGCACTGGACAATATTCATTCACAGCAAGTATGAAGAAGATGGAATTTTACAGTGACCCAACACACAAGTGGCTTGTAAGTATCGTGTATTGAGAGACTTGAAAAACTCAGAACCAGTTATTTAATATGGATTATAAGAGAAATCTAAAAAATCAAGAAGAACATAAAACAGGTTTAAATGAGGAAAAAAACCCGAGTGCCCCTTTGCACAGTGAAACCCAAGCAAAACCAAGAAAGAGAAGAATATATTCTGTTAAAAAAGTCGCGTGAAATACTGACTGCCCAAAGATTATCAGAAGTGGATAACAATGTCCAGTGAAAGGGCAATAATTACCCAGACACAGGGACAAACCATTTTTCCTTCTCTCTTCAGAAATGACAAACTCTTCATTGGAGACTCAGAGAGTCATGCTGAATCTATGAGAAAAGTGTGGATGGGTGACAAGGTGCTTCATTTTGACAGTTAAAATTGAGTGTGGCAGCTCAGCCCAGAGTTGTCAGACAAAAGTAATCCAGACAGTGAATGGAGCAGAAGTGGCAATGGGAAAGAGAGAAATTCCACATTGCATAACCAACCTCTTATCTAAGCTCTATTATCTTGGCCACGGCTTGTTATATGGCTGCCAAAGCTATCACACAAAACACTGAAGCAACGCTCCTTATTTGGCTTTGCCTACACCCACACAGAAACTCATACACAAAAAAGGCTAAATGTTGCAAAGACAATCAACGCACCAACAAACAATGAGCTGCAATAAATTTCGGCCCAACATATCTCTGTATCTTATTTCAGATGGGGAGCTGAGTACTGAGCAATTATTGTCAGCATCACTTGGCCTACAAAGACTATTCCCCTCAGAGCTGGTGTTGGTAGCGGGTGTTGGTAGCAGAAGAGCATGTCGACAACTGTTAGCGCTAATTGCTTTCACACCAAGAGCGATCTATTAAGAAAACATGCAGCAAGACTCTGCGCAATGTCACGACTGTGTGAGTCATGCCTTTGAAAACAGACCTTCCTGAAAAACATGGCCACATGGACTGGAGGCTGATTTGTAATCTGCATGCTGTCGTTGAAGACTTGAGATTTGTGCCACCAGTGCCATCTTGCTGAATCATCCTGGGTCTATAAAAGCTTTAAATTGTATTACTAAACAGAAAGCCTGAATCCCGTCAAGCAATACATTCTAGTCTTAGTTGTAGATATTTTAAACATCTTCTTCTGCCATGATTTACTCTGTTCAAATCTTATTAACTTCTGTTTTGAGGCACAAAGACTGTGACTGCATTAAATGACTTAAAGGATGTAAAGCAAAAGTCATGTTCAGTGTATGAGATAGGACTATCATGGGGTGAGTCAAAGGGGCCCTTTATTACTTTTCTAGGGTCATTCTTTCATCTCACACTTGAACAAACAATCGCCTACCTGGTGAGTGCTATAAAATTCGATAAACGATAGATATAATTTGATTGGGCGAGCGGTCTAATATACTCACTATCAATGACTGGCCACTGGAGGCACGGGTAATTTTTTGCATGATATCCATTGTTATATAATTACTAATTTACTGGTGTGCCCACTTGGCAATTCAACTTTCTAAACTATCAACTCATAAAGCACAACTAATGAACAGAGCTTCCACCTGGCACTTCCTTCCTTTTTATTATGTTGAGCTAGAATACAGAGTTGTACACAAACACTCATGGAGAACACTCATTGTGTATGACAGGCAAATGCACTGCCTTGGACACTTGACATTGCTGTTAAGTACTCTAGGAAAAAGCACCAGCATAGAAGTCTCCATTCTCGTGTCTGATAAAATTTTAACTAGCTACCCCTGACACGTAAGCTCACTGCTTTTTCCTAGTTTTTCACAAACACTGCCAGACGTTACAGCTTGTACCCTAATGGTAATTGCTGCTTCATTTATGGTCATGTGAAAAAGAAAGTACACCCTTACTGTTACCATAGAAATTAAGAGGGTAAGTGGCAGCCAGGTGCTGCTAATCAAATGCACTTGATTAACTGCTCATCAGTAAGTGTGACCACCTCTATAAAAGCAGAAATTTTTGGCAGTTTGCTGGTCCAGAGCATTAAGGTGTGTGTGTGTGTGTGTGTGTGTGTGTGTGAACCCAATACCACATTCTTCCCAGAAGTGGACGTGTCAGCAAATTCACCACAAGGTCTGAATGTGCAACGCTCACAGAAAATGCAAAAAATCCAAGGGCTACATCTCAGACTTTACAGACCTCTGTTAGCATGTTAAATATTAATGTTCATTACAGTAGCTTTAGAAAAACACTGAACAAGTATGGATTGTTTGGAAGGCTGCAAGGAGAAGGCCTCTTCTTTCTAAAAACAACATCTCAGCACAGCTTAGGTTTGCAAAGCTGCATCTGAACAAATCACAAGACTTCTGGAATAATGTCCTCTGGACAGATGAAACTAAAGTGGAGATGTTTGGTCATCATGTAGAGTTCCATGCTTGGTAGGAACCCAAACACAGCATATTATCACAAACATTTCATACTGTCAAGCATATTGGCGGAGGGGTGATGACTTAGGCTTGTTTTCCAGCCACAGGACCTGGGCACCTTGCAGTCACTGAGTCAACCATGGACTCCTCTGTACACCAAAGTGTTCTAGAGTCAAATGTGAGGCCATCTATCAGACAGCTAAAGCTTGGCCCAATTTGGGTGATACAAAAACAATTTAAGCAATTTCCCCCCTGGGATAAATAAAGTATTCTGATTCTAAACAGGAAAATATCTCTAGCACATCAGTAACCCTATAACAGAACAGCTGAAAAAGAAAAGAATCAAAGTGTTATAATGGCCAAGTCAAAGCCCAGACCTCAACCTGACTAAAATGCTGCGGTGGAATTTTAGGAGAGCTGTGCATGAAAGAATGCCTACAAACCTTAACATTTTAAAGAAGAGTGGGCCAAAATTTATCCACAATGACGTGAAAGATTGATAATGTCATGCAGAAAACCATTACTTCAAGGTCTTGCTGCTAAATATGGTTCCACAAGCTACTGAATCATGGGCTCTACTTGGTTCTCTCACAGGATGGCATGGAGTGCTGTGAAAAATTTATTTTTCAAATGTCTGTAGATCCCACTGCTCGCGGGTTTTGTCTGATTTTAAAAACAGAACAGGTGCATTCTTTTTCACATCGAGTGAGTGTGTGTGCAAGTTCAGCATATATACTGGCAATTGTGTGTTTCTGAACTGATGGTGGCCGGTTGCATGCAACTAATCTTTGTTTATAGTACATAAATTACAAAATTTCGTGAAGAGTAGTCTATTGCCAGATAGTCAGGTACTTTCTCTTTGGCTTTGATATCAGAAAAACGGAGCTTATTTTGTCCTGGTTTTAGATGCAGTATTTTTCACAAACTGTTTACATGTTTACTTTGCTGAAATAACTTTTAATACTTTCCCCTATACACAACACACAAAACTCTTGCAACCAGACTGCAACCTTTTTACAAAATAAGTCTGCAAGTCTGGAAAAAATTGACCTATACTCGCACGCAAACAAAATGTTGAAAAGGGATTCGAGTGATATGAAGGCTGAATGAAGCAAGCCAGGCTTTCAGAGTTCTCTCTTTGCTCTCTGCCAGCGAAGGACACGGCTGAAAAGGAAAACAGCCATTACTTAATGAGCCACTTAAAGAGTGCCCTCTCTATTTAGGTTTCATTACTTTTATTGTAAATCCTTCACAGCCCTCGTCTGCTAGTCATTCATTCAGAGCTTCTGCGGCCAAGTGCACCATTATATATTAACCAAAATCACAGGGCTGGAAAATACCTCAGCTGAATGACAATTATGATTACTATGAAGTTATCCCCAAATAATTTCTTTTTCTTAAACTGCTGAAACGAAATGTCTTTTGTTAACACTGTTTAATAACATTCATTAATCAAGAAGTCAGACAGGGGTTGTGAAAAGCAAAAAAAAAAGGGGTGGAGGGGGCAAATCAGCAGCGGATAATTACTGGGGAAACCTTATAACAGTGCGGCTCCTAATCTATCGCAAGCTCGGAGACAGCATCTTAATCACAGGGTAATTACATCCTGTCATTCACCGCAATGAAAATACAGAGACAGGAAGATGGAAGACGGCTCAGGACGACAAGCAGGAAATGGATATATATGCCTACAACACGTTACCCACGTGCATTTATGTCCTACTTATGTGTCAGGCTGCACTGTCTCCACATTTTCAGCTGAGCTTGAAAACAAAGAGGCTCTTATTCTGACAGTTAAAAGTGCTGATGAATTCAGATAACTAAAAACAAACAACTGACAGCGCTTCAAAAAGCTCGCAACGGGAAGCGCAGGCATTACTCCCACTACTTCCCAACCTTTCGGAATCCAAGAAAATACATATTATTACACGTTATTGAACACACATTATTATTGTTAGGTCTGAAATATGTCTGTACCACAGATTCAAAAATGTCAAGCATGAAAAGATTTCATCGAATGTGTCCTCAGGTTTGTTCTTTTTTAAACAGCTAGAGTGCCTTCGGCTGCTTCCTTGTATTCTCCCCAAGAGGTCGCCACAGCGGATTAATCTGCATTGGCAGAGGTTTTACCGCAGATGCCCTTCCTGAATGGGGCTTGTGTCCCCACCTGGAATCGAACCAGGGACCTTTCGTTTGAGTATCTGATTTAAATCACCAGCTTCTACTTTCACTGCAATCACCTGCACTGAAGGAAATTTAAAGGTATTTAACAGCAGTCCTTATTAAAATAAAATCATTACAGGCAAAAATACTTAATATCCATGTCTGCTAGGCTGCTCTCTTCCTAACTGCCTTAATGGGCTCACAGCTACACTGTGCAGCAACCAACTGTTGATCAGAGTGACTGGTGTGAAACTGGCAGCCGGAATGTAAACTGCATTGCCTGCATGCTTGTGTGTGTGCACGTGCAAATGTCTGAGTCAAATTAAACAAGCACTTCGTAGTAAAAACACCACTTCATAACTCTACTAGTGGTCATAAAATACACATGGTACTTTTAAACAAACGAGTTGTGCATATTTTATCTGATGTCATTGCAGTCTGTGCTACTTTGCCCTTCCAGTGTCATATATGACTCTCTCAGGGGCTCTCCACTGCTGCTATTTATAGAGCTTCATCCTGGTAAACTGATCTGAACTACAAGGTCATAATATGTAATCAAATTAATTCTACATTACTTTTGGTCAATCCCTCCTCATCTTTCTTAAAATCTAATAAACCAAAAAGAAGTTTAACATTTCAGAGGTTTGTGAAGTTAAAAAAGGGAAAAAAACATGTTCCTTTCCTTAAAACAAAGCTTGGTAAACATTGTATTAAACCTAGCTATGGAATCGCACCTACAGCACCTGTACAAACAGCAGCTGAAACAATGTTTAAGTATGAATTAGTGTGTTGTTTTTTAAAAAAAAGAATAATGCAGAAACTGGCTTGCTGGTTTTCTTAATGATGACAGAAAGAATCCCTTTAAACTGTCGTGAAGTTGAGCTTTTGATGTGCATTTTCACTTTTTATGGACATTTTAGGAGATAAACTGCAACCTAACTAACAAACATCAGCTTAATGCAGTTCAAAACACAAGTATGTTACAAGTGATCGCTAAGCTGGCCTCAGATTTTTGTTTTTTGTCACAAAAATCCAACTGAATTCAATAATAGTAAAAGCAACAAGATAGGTGCTGTGGTGGTTCAAATCATTACCTGATTTTGTTTTACATAAGTTGCTGCTGGGGGGGGGGGGCTTCTTATGATGTGCTGGGCAATTCTTCTCTACCCAACTCTTTTCACTCCCCATGCATTTATTTGCTACTGCTGCAAGCCATTAAATGTTGTCTTCTCTCTCCCATGGTCTGTCTCACTTTGATGTCCTTTCTCTCTTCTCTCAATATCAGTGTTGTAAAGAAATGTTCGCTATATGTTTTTGCTTGTTCATACAAATAGGTATTCCCTTTATTTGATTTCTTCAACATACTCTTCTATCAGTGTGGGGTGTTGAGGATTTTTTTCTTAAATGCAGTAATTTACAAAGAAAACGTCACACTTTATGTTGCTGGTTGGTATAAATCTTCAGACGTCCACACTGATGTAGTATGTTTAGTGTGATGTTTACAGTTTGACTACAATGTTAATAAATGAACACTACTTTTCACCACTTCATGAATAATTACAGAAATGTGGGTCTGTTTTTACAGTTAATTTATACAACTAATGCAGTTTTTAAACCAATATTGTTGCTCATAGCTGACAAAATCAGTTTCATAGACATTCTTAACCGGAACACAGTTTATTTCATAAGAGGGCTGTAATTTTTCAGTTATTACCATGCATTAGACACTCGTAACCAAAAAACAACTTTTTATTGAGAAAAAGAAAAAGAAATCTTACATTTCATAATGAAATGCCTTGAACTTGGCCAGTATTCCTCTGCTGTAAAGCTGACTCCGTGTGAGCTTGACCTTTGACCCCACAACCTCATAATTGTTATCAGTTTTTCTATCTATCATAGGTACTAACAACACAAAGTTTGGTAAAGATCCAGCAATTAAGTGAGCTCCTGAAGTGGTAAATATAACTATGGACCGACGACCCCAAAAAAATGCTCACAAAATGAAAGACGAAATTTTATCGTCATCCTAGAATCTGTATTAAATTTCTTCATTGCACTTCTACAAGCCATTTTACACACAGTAGACACGTAATGTATAAAGGCAGGACTTTTATTTTTAAAATAAAGAACACATTGAGTTTGTGTTTTGGTAGTTTCCGTTCATACTGTCACCTCCCGACAAGAAGTTTCCCGGTTCTAACCCTGACTGGGGTCTTCCTGTTTGGAGCTTACATGTGCCTGTGTGGGTGTCCTTGTACAGTCGTCGAAAACATGGACGCTGAGTTCATTGTTAATTCCAACTTGGCCAGGGATAAGAGGCATATGTATGGAATAAAGCACTGTACATATGGTAAAATGAGGCTTGTAGTCTGAAGTACTCTGAGTGACCAGTAAGACCAGGTGTTCATCCTGCTTCCAGACCCACAACATCAAACGTTAGTTGATTAAAAGAGTTGACCAACATTTAACATGTCACAGAAAAAAGAACAGGTTCAGCGACATCATCATCATCAGCAACAAATTGAAAAGTTAAAGTCTGCCGCACACATCAGATGTGGGATGTGGTGTTTTGTGGTGTGTACAATGAGGCAACATTGACTTCCTGAGGTTGTCCATTTTTACCCTCTTTAAAATAATGGCAAATTCTGCAGGCACACATTCACCTATCATTCGTCGACCTCAAATATGGATTACCATTTCAAAACATGCAAGTAGACCAAAATAAGCCACTTAGCATGGCTGCTCGGTCTTAGAGCTTTTACTAGTGTCATCATCCGTGCACTGTTTTGTATAAATTTGTATTCAATTATTATGGTTTTGTATTTCTCTGTAGTGGTGCACAATGTTCGCAGTTCCATTTAATATTATCCTTTTCATCCTTATATCAAACATCATGTTCTGATGCCACCAAACATACACTTTTGAATAATTAAATCAATATAAATGTGCAATGACAAGTCAACTAGAAAATCTTATTTTCAGGGGCAGCCCTAAGGATATATGGCATGGACAGATGCACGTTGGAGGTTCAGTCATGTGTTTCTATGTGCAAGACCGAGAAAAAACTTGTGAATGTGGCCATGCATTTATCAGCCACGCTGTTGCCTACAGTGTGTGACAGTTAGAGAGAGCCAGGGCCCGGGGACATCCCACTGGCATTAAGAAAGCTCTCTCCGTGGGACGCGTCAGCCAATGAGCAGCGGAGCCTCGGGGGGCTGCCTTGTTAATTAAAGCCGGAGTTGTTTGTCAGTGCAGGCATATGATGCACAGCACTATCACCGTCGGGGGAAAGTGAAAACACGAAGCAAGATTGCTGCAACCCCTGCAACAAATCTGCTGCCTCACCATGGAAGCAAGACATCTTACTACAGCAAAGACTGCTGTGGTTTAAGGTGTCAGTATCAGTTTGCACTGTGTTAGTGGCAGTGAGCAGAGCACACAGGCAAAGCTAATATGTGGAAAAGATGTGAAATTATGGGATTTTCCAACTATTTAAAGTCTTATGCAACCTGTCAATCGAGTGACAGCAAAACCTTCAGCTCCAGATCAATGTGTCTGCACAGATGTATTTTCTAATTTAAAATCTTGTCATCTGAGTGTTGGCCTTACTAATGACTGCTAATAGTCTACATGTGGTGATATCTGAGTGTTGACAATGAGACACTTAAGTGTTTCTATTTTAAGGGGAAATCTCTGGTGGAAAAAACTCCCCTCTTTCTAACTGCTGCTCTGAGTTCATAACAGCACTTGATGATATATAATGACACATATTTGTATCTGGAATGCTGCTGGCTTAGATCCACGCACCAGCTGCCAAAATACGGGCGGAGAAAGTGAAGCAGCAAATCTGAGCTTCCTTAACAACTCCTGTCAAGCTCCCTGAGGGCACAGGACTTAATTTCCCTGTATTGCACTGGTAGTGGTGCTCAGTGGTCAACAATCAAGGGTGATCAGTATGTAAAACAGCAGAAAACAGAGCCACGCAGGAAAACAGCAAAGCAAAACGTCCCTGGACGCACAAAGAGACAGTCTTTGGTATATGAACCTATTTTCTGCCAGAATCCCTGACCCCTTTGACCTCCTGCTCTTGACACTGTTGTAATATCACTAAATCAACTAAACCTCAATCCCCCATTAGAGTGAATTTAGAAACCCATGCTGCGGAACTAAAAACCCAAACAAATCTGTAAATTCATGTTAAAGCAGATGAACAGAAGGATTGTGGATTAACGAGAGGGGATTTGCCACTCCAACGTCACTCACAGAGCAAATGGAGCAAATCAAACATCTTATTAATACGTTGACAGATGGATAATTGTGTCATTTTATTATCTGCCCGCTTGTTTGATACCCACAGGGAGACTTCTGGAGGGTATAAGCTACAAAGCGTAATTGTTTTATATCACTGCTGTTGGGTTAAAACCTTCTGTGTTCTTGATAATGGCCTTCAGCAATTGAAAGAACTCCCAAATGTGAGTCATGCTAATATATGGGCTAATTTATTCTCCATATCTCTTAAAAAAAAAGGGAGGGGTAATATTTTCCCAAATCATGCATTCTGATTTCATTCTTTGCCTGAAAAAGAAGAAAGAAAAACCACAGAAACCACACATATGAGGTTTTCCTTTTACTTTTCACAAGCCCACAGTAACAGATTGACTACGCTTGAATCATCACTGAATCATCCCTAACACTTTTTTAATCATCATAAGGTGCCCGTGACAAAGCAGCACGGCTGTGTTTGTGCAGTCGATTTGCACAGGTAAGTAAGCGGCTTTCCTATGAGAAACGAGGGGATTCAAAGCAAATAAACACGGCGTAATCAAATGCGGCTGTGGCTGCAAATTGCTTTCGGCTGTAATGAAACGGGTTACGGGGAGCGGGCGAGACCACCGTACAGCCTAAGCCTTCGTCGAGGGAACTTGATCCTTATCAGTGCAGAGCTGGAATATCAACAACACCGACAGAGTGTGTTTAGACTGGAAGCGCTCTGGGAGTAACCCATAACCTCAGGCATAAGTTACAGACTAAAATAGGACAATCAAATGACAGTAACCCAAAGGTGACACAGATTTTATAAAACATGTTCATCCTGAAGTGCTTTGGAGAACAGAAAAAGGATTACAGAGAGATTTAAAAGGAACGAGATTAAACAGAAGTAAATATTGCCATGTCGACCATATGGGCCCACTGAACCCTGGGAGGATGGAATATTAATGATGATAAAATGCTAATGAGACCGACTGTATGGCCTGACATAAACATAGCAGTGCGGGCCATCAGTCACTCCAAAGAGGTCAAGAGGACCACACGCTTGCTTTGCCAAGGGTGCACCAGCTTAGTGAAGCATAATGCAATAAGCCAGCGCCATTCCCTGGCTGCTGTGTCCCCCCTTGTAATTGATGAGTAATTAGCACAGGTAGAGTAGGTCATGCGCTCCACTCAAGCACACACTGAGTAGGTGAAAGCGTGACTCACGGACCAACAATGTTATATTTCCAGTGGTTACACACTGCAGAGAGGGCATTTCATTCTCAGTGATGCAGCAAAAACAAATGCGATTAGTGTTGTCACTTACAGCAAACAATATATGAAATTAGCATTAAGTCAGCACTAGGATTTCATTTACCACATGCACCGAAATCAGAGGCACAAAAAAAAAAACCCTATCTGTGCTCATCTCCTCTTCTAATTGTACCAGATCCACCAACATCATTTAATAAGCGTAGGCCATTTGCATGCAAATCAGACCAATTATCAACAAGTAGCTGGCATGTGAGTGTCATTTCACATTGAGCCGTATCATGCCTCATTTGCTTAGCCTTGAAACATAAGCTTCTGTGCAGCACACACTGTTCTTTCTCTGTGTTCACTCAGCACAAAGAAGTATTATTACTAGTAAATGTGTAAAACTAAAATTGAATAATTATCCGGATTTGCCTCCCTCTGTAAAGCAAAGAGGCAGTGTTTTTTAAAAAATATTATCAGAATAAAGCCTCAAAAGAGAGAACCACTCTCATCTGTGACAACAAACACAACTCTTGTCAGGGACAGATGTCCAATGTGTGAACTAAAAAGACCTCTTACAGCATCACAACACACATATTCCTAGAAGTCATAAGGGCAGCACACTTCAAAGTCTTTCAGCTGTCAGAAAGAAGTGGCTGCCCTGCAGGACAGAGCTCAAAAATGCTTATACAAACAGAATCACATGGCAGTGAACTCATGAAAAATTGCGAAGAATGGGCACCAACGCACAAACATGTAACAAGTTCATTCCGGGTGAGCGCTGCTGTTGCCTAACTGTGGATTTAAATGGGGGATTTACCAGAAAACTCTGTGGTGTCACTAGAGGATTTTTGAAGCCTAAATGCGCTATAACTACATACACTACTCACAAAAAGTTAAGGATATTTGGCTTTTGGGTGAAATTTATGGAAAATGTAAAAAGTTCACGCTACATTGATATTATAACATGAAAGTAGGGCATTTAAGCAGAAGCATGCAGTGGTGATTTCCTCATCTCAAGCAATTTATTGAAACAAGATCCAACAACAGTGGTAGGTGTACCACAACAAAAAATGAAAATGACTCAATAATTGGTCATGTGCCCTTGACCATCAATTACAACTTGACAACGAAGTCTCATGCTGTTCATGAGTCGACTTATGGTCTGCTGAGGTGCGGCATTCCACTCCTCTTTAAGGGTGGCCCTCAGGTCATTGAGGTTCTGGGGTGCAGGGTTACGAGCCTCTACACGACAGTGCTGATCAATTGTTAGGTGTTGTCTTGGTCTCATGATGTCACAGTGCGAACAGCATGATGAAGAGGACCGTTTGAATACCAATTCTAATTCATGGATCAAACACCAGTTGTCAATTTTGCCGTTAAGCACCTTTTTAGAGAACAGCAAGTCATGCAAAAACACCAAACAGTTGGACATGTGCATTCAAAAGTGTAGAGAAGGCCAAATTAAGTTCACCTGTAAAGGTTATAGTGCATTTCAGGTGCATCCTGAAATTTCACCCGAAAGCCAAATGTCCTTAACTTTTTGTGAGCGGTGTACATCTCTCCACTTGTTTTTAGCCTTTGATCCTTCTTATATCAATTTCTTCCTAACAATATTTCTCGGCACCCCTCATCCACTCCCGTCTGCTTCCACACCCACTCTAAGTACCATGAAGCAAAATGGAATTGCAGTATAATCACAGATGACCCTGACAGGTTAAACTTGTTAACAAGATGGACAGCGGAGAATTGATTATCACTTCCAAGCTGGAGAGCCTTCCATTGGTGGTGGACAGCTGGTTAAGGTTTTATGCTGCAAATATACATTCCACCATCATACTGACTAAGCACTATGTAGGAAGCATGACTGATGACTGATTAGTTGCTTCCATGGTTAAGCTTACATGGGAGGGATCCACAGGCGCTCAAATGAGGCCATCATCTTAAAATATAAAGACCTCAGTGGACAATGTAATGCATCCAGTATGTTTTTTTTTTTTAAATTTAAATGTAGTAATACCATTCCCAGAATGAGCAGTGGAAAAACAACAAACCTGCCTGCCTCGTCAGTCTGCCTAATATCCCACAGGGAGCAATGTTTCATTTGTCACTTGGAATGTAATGAGATAAAGGAGCTAAATAAAGGAGGGTGTCACGGGGGAACCTCCTTTCTTCCTGAAGTCATCCTTCTGACATCTGACATAGCTACCACACAGTAATGACAGCAGCACAGCTATCAGCAGGTGGTGCATCAGCCTCCAACAGATGAATGATGTAATAAGCAGTTTATCAGAGGGCAGGGTGTCAAACACTGAGAACTCATTGGGAATCTACACAAGGCAGAGCTGCTTGTCCCACCAGAAGCACCTGTTTATTTTCCACTATAAATCATATTCTGGCTGCCAATGATTAGCTTCTCTGAACTTGTAATTTTCTGTAAACAGAGCCGTGTGCTGCAGAAGCTGTCAAACACTTTCATGGCAAGGACTCCAAAGAGACTCCAAACACACAGACACCCACTGAAGTGCACATTTGCCAGCAGCCTGTGCACTGACAATCAAAGCAGGGATTGATCACCTTGAGGGGATCCTCTCATCTACAATATCAGACGATTACCAGAGTAATCCTCATCCATCTAATTAGCGCCATCTCAAGTAAATTGGCTGCAAATTGGACTCGTCCTCGCGTCGCTGGTGGTGGTGGTGGTAGTGGTGGTGGTGGGGCGGGCGGAGGACCCCCACTTTGACACATGATGAAGAATGCAGACACACAAATAGTTAACGATCCGCTCCCTCCTTACCTCCAGACGGTCCAGGCTGATGAAGCTGGCGATCGCAAATCCATCAATGATATCCTCCTCCTGCGAGCTGGACTCGCGTCTCTTCCGCCGCGGGGGACGCGGGGCTCTGGCAGCGGCCGCGGGGCGCGGCGCCTTTTTACCGGGCAGGGAGGCGGCGTCCCTCCCCGGACTGTGTCCCTCCCTGTCGGAGCAGGAGGAGTTGGGGTCGGGGCTGCGGGCGTCTCTGCTCCCTGCCTCCCGCAACCTCCGCGCCCGCTTGGCCCGACATCTCCGACCCTGCTTCAGCTTCCCATCCATGTTGTTAAGAGGCGGCTTCCAGAGTCAGAAAAGCGACGGGATTACTGCTGAACGCCGCCGCGCACCGTGCGGTATCAAATAACACACGCCGGTGCTGAGAACTGTAGCCTCGGCTGCGCTACAACGCGGAGACCGCGCCGTGTGCGGGGCTTTGCAAATAACAAACACAAGCCTTACAACAGCGAATGACCTTGAGTATAAACCTCGTCAATCTCCATTACGATAAGCAAATGTCCAAGTATCCCGAGCCAGGCGGCTGAGAGTGAGCACGGCGACGCGGGTCCGACGACGCGTTCCTCTGTCACGAATCTGCGCCGCGTCGACGCGCTAGCCGTCAAAGCAGGTGCAAAACGGCGAAACAGTTAAAATCCACGCGTCGCACGCGCTTTGGAACTTTTGTTGCATCGCGATCACAGCGCGCAGGGCGAGAGCCGAACCTCGCAGCGTACCGCAGACAGCGCGGAGAAATCATGTCGCTCTGCCCGCTGCTGTTTTCCACCACCCCAATCCATGATCCAAGTCTGGCCAAAAAAAAAAAAAAAAAAAAAAACAAAAAAAAAAAAAAA
>VUQH01043070.1:0-15895 GCA_015106775.1 Etroplus canarensis | reverse complement strand
TTTTTAAAAACAACCCAAAAAAAAAAACAAACACAGAAAAAAAAAAAAAAAAAAAAAAAAAAACCAGAAAAAAAATAAAAGGAGAGAGAGAGCTTCAGGATAGTATCCGTCCGAAATAAATGTATCGATAGTGGCGGATGAGTGGATAATCCCGTGGGCTACGAGTTGAGTTTTAAACCATATTCCCCTCTGCGCTTCAGGAGCGAAGGATCCGAAGTCTGAGAGCTACTTAGGCTATGCGCAATATTTCCTGAACGACCCGAACCGTCCGAATAAGACAGCCGTCCAAACTCCATGAGGCAGAGAAGCGGTCCATTCCAGTTTACATAATGTTGAGTTTCCCATAAACCCGCTCCGCTCCGTCCCCCGGCTGCTCAGTTGCTCGGTGGCTCATGGTATTTTCTATTCGCATAATAGGGCTTTGATAAGTGTCCTTAAAGCGACAGGAGTGATTAAAATCTCCTCTCTCTCTCTCTCTCCCTCTCCCACCCTCCCCTCCTCTCATTCCCTTCATCCGAAATTAAGATAAGCAGTCAAGCTTCAGAGAACCCACATAACTGACGTATTTCCGCCACCTCTGGCCTACAATTTACCATAGGAAGGAAGCGTGTGTAAAAAAAATAGAGAAAAAAAAAAAAAGGGCAAGAGAGAGAGAGAGAGAGAGAGAGAGAGAGAGAGAGAGAGAAAAGGAAAATCATTCTCTCACTGCTGGGCACACTTTGTCATACAAGGCACTATTTTAGTCTGTCTGCCAGAGCTGATGCCACATCATGCGTTTCCTTCTCTCACATGCACTCATCTATCAGGTTCTGACAGCTTTCTCCATGCTGAGCATGCTGGCTCGCACCGTCAGACAACAGAAAGTGTAAAGCTGCATTTCATTGTCACATAAAGGTCAGGATTTCATGGGTGCACTGTAAAAATATTTGAAATATAGGATGTTACATTTGCCCTGCCACCAAGCTCCAACAGGACCGCTGTGGCTCCCAGTCTGCAGCTGTGGGGACTCCCAGGGAATCCTGTGGAAACGTATCTACTCTGGTACAGTAGAAATCAGAGTAATGAGATTTAATCACTTTGTTGTGTGGCAGTTATTTACAGTAAAGTTTTCACTGCCTTTGCTGTGGCTGTAACTCCACCTAGCACCTTTGCAAGCTTTTATCAATGTTCGTTTTCTCAGTGAGCCTATGAGGTTGTGTGTAAAGATTAACAATGTTCGTCTTGTAAACCTTCCCTTTCACGCTTTCTGTTGTCCTTCTGTCACAAAGCACCTCTTAACACTCGTCTCCACCCTGCCAGCACTCTCTTCTTCACCTCTACTGTGCACTGTCCATTGCTTTGGATGGTAGACTCCAGGTATTTAAACTCATTAAACTCATCCACTGTCACTACCTCTTCTCCTTGCATCTTCACCATTCCACCTGCCTCCGTCTCGTTCACACACTGTCTTGTGTCTACTGACTTTCATTCCTCTTCTCTCCAGTGCATTCCTCCCCCTCTCCAGGCTCGCTCCCACCTGCTTCCTGTTCTCACTACAGATCACAATGTCATTTGTGAACATCATGCTACAGATACTATATACTGTGAATATGTATTCACAAAGGTATTTTCTGCATTGACTTCTTCACTCCTCCCTCCTAATGGCGCTACACTACACAGTTAATCTTCCTATATGGAACTATAACCCCAGATGCAACTTCCCAATTTATAATAATCTAAGCAAACAAGTTTATAGATTGTAAGTGATGTTTACATTCAGAGGAAAATATGATATCAATACATCTAATTTCCAGTTCCAGAAGACAAGGAAGTTGTAGTACTTCCTTTGTAAATGTCTGGTTAGTATTTGCGTAATGCTTTGCTTAGCTGGAAACCTGTTCTCTTGCTCTGGGCTTAAATAAAGGAAGCTTGCTGTTTAGGTTATTATCACTATATCAGAGAATCCACAGTATGCTGACTTGCTGCATGCAATGTGAATGAATCCTACTCCAATAAAATCCCACAGTCATATTAGACAAGTGATGCACTCAGAACACACACAAATTAAAGTATATTGTAAAGTATTATATGTGGGGGAATGTGGGGCTAAAGACTAGTGAACACTTCCTAATTGTGACTTTGTGATCTCATATCAAGCATGTGAGCTGAAGAAAATAGCTGCAATACTGAGTATGAAATATTGCATATAAGAATCCTCTGGCTTATCATTTGATTTGCACACTATAGGAAATGGAGAAAGCAAAGCTACAAAAGCTAGACTTGAAATATTTAGACAGTGCATAGGTTCAGGTGTGGGAATTTTCTTTTAAGGTAAGAATCTTTGGTGGAAATGCAAAGCAATGCATCAAAATGCAAAATGAAGCTACTTTTATGCAAATACAGTGTGCTGCAGGGTAAATTATCCAGCTCACTGTAGGTGATTAAACTGGAGGCTGCACTGAGTGAGTGAGCATGATGAAGTTTTTATGATACACATCAGGTTACGCCGTAACCTCTGTATATGCAATTATAAAAATGTTACTCAGTCTTTTGTTTACAAGTACCAACAATTCAAAGCCCATTACTAAGTTTGTCAAATGCCCTCATTTACATTTTGTGCAGGTAGTGAGTGTGAATGAGATGTCAGTTGCACTGAGCCTATGTATCTCTTTGGAGAACAATAACCAGGTAGTGCATCAATCTACGGGCCAGTGCACCTTTCTTCTTGAGACGCTATCATTTTCATGTTACTTTAACTGCTGTAACCACTGTCAATAAGCCCCTCTCTGTTTGAGCAGCTTTGCAAGAACTCATTCAGTAAAGAGATTAAAAAAGGGGGAACAGGTATGGTAAGAGGGCCGTGGAGGAGAGGGAAGAGATTACCTCTGTTTCTTCCATGCTACTATTTGCTGTGAGCTTAATCCATAGCTACAGACTCTGAGCTCCCACATCGCAGTCATTCAAACACTAGTCTGTTTGAAACGCTTAGCCCCAGCTGCGCTGGAAGCTGAGGGAAGGGAGTCTGTCGTGCTTTTTATGATGTATAAGTGGCAGAATTGTTTTTCTTTGCATCTGCCACCACAATAAAGATTTGTTTGATGTTGCCGGGGTCAAGGTGCTTCTTGCTTAAGGTTATTTCCCATTGAGATCGCTCTAAGAGTGCACTGCGTGGTGCAGACATGGGATTGAGAGGTGAGAGATTTGAAGCAAGCAATAAAAAGTCTTTCTCCAAGTACACACCGTATCCTTTGTAAAGAATGTTGCCCCACAGAAATCAATAAGGCTAGATTTCACAGTAGAACACCAGACAGCTGTAAGATGCACAAATCCCTACACTGTTGTAAAGAAAATAAGTTCTCTCAGTGTCACAACATAATTTGTGCACATATTGTATCAATAAATTAAGACTCCATTCAACAATCCAGGAAATTGTCTCTAAGGTACATTTTAACTGGCAGACTTTGTTCTGCTGCAGACCTTTTTTTTTCAGACATAAACACTTGCCAAAATCTTTCATATATCCATTGCCAACAGTTTTTTAAAATTCTTAACCATGTACATGTCTTGGATATCAAGTATGATGTGATGCAAGTAAGTAACAAATGTGGTTATGAGGTTTGGTTAATGAAGGATTACAGTTAGGCATGCTCATTGCATCTAGTGATGTTGCACACTCAACCTTCAGCGCAAATGAATGTAAATAATAGCATGCTCAGTCCAATGTGGATGTGATTTCTATATAATCTTCTGGGCAGTTATTTCAGCAGAACACACTGTAATGTGCATGCCCTGTCCTCATAGATTATACTGTCTATAAAAGTTTGATGAATCCAGGGTCCTATATTCTCCGAAGCCTGTTAGAATATGTATTAGTTATTACTGCTCTCAATGTAACATTTATAGAATAATTATGAGCTTCAGTTGTATAAGTTCAGAACTTAAACGTATAACCAGTGTTTAAAAGAACTGTGTAATTTTTTTAAAAAAATTAATTGAATATGTCTGCTACTCTTAGTTGAATAGTTTCCTTTTGCAGACACAGGAGAACCAATCAAATGTAACAGTACAAATGGTAAATCCTATTTGAACATGCCACAATTACATCCCATTTTCACTTAGCACCATTCAGCCAGGTGTGCCACTTCACTTCAGTTGGGGGGTGGCGGGGTGGGGTGCAACCCCCGTCGTTACAACAATCTGACACTCTGCATGCATTTCATTTTCCTCTCTAGCGATGGTTTTCATGCTGAAATGATTGTGTGTGTGGAAAGAAGAGTTGGAACAGTACAGGATCTGGATCATCTCCACTTATGCAATGTCATTCCTACTGTCACAGGAGAGCAACTGAAAAAGAAATAGACATTAACTTTCAGTGAATTTTTTTTCCCCACAGGGGACAAAAATAATATATCAGAGGCAGGAACCTACGGACCTGTGGTGGGGATGGATCCTCACTATCACCCCCCCACCCTAGCAAATCGTGCCCTGGATATATCCTCCATGTTGTGATGCCTTCACTGGATTTGTAACATCTGATTTTTCGAGTCTTAAGTTTATTATGATGGCTGTCACTATCTTGGTGAACTTAAAAGGCTGGATTGCTAAGTTATCAGCTAATGCAGTAACGTAGGTTAGAAGAATGTATGGGTGCATTGCACAGGCACAGATAACTTCTAATTCCAAATTAGAATACATAAATAAAATACTATGTGGCAGTTTTCACCAAAGATTGAGGTCATGCATTTTCGACCTACTGTTAGCACAATTACTACATAGCGAGGCATGCTATTCTTCATGTAACTGTATTACAAATTGTCCAAAAGGCACCAACATCACAAATGTGGTGAAGAAATCCAGTTAAGTGACAGGAAGTAGCTGAGGTGAAGTCTCGCAGACAGCTAACTGCATAGGTTGATAGCCACCTTTCAGTTGATGGCGCAGGTGTCATCAAGTGGGGAAGTAAAACCAATTTTTGGTACTAGATTTTAAAGATGTATATTTCTGCTGTACATTTCATAGGGGTTAACTCTGTGGATAAAACCTCCACTGGTCATTGAAAGAACCACAGTTTTTGGCTCTTTCCTTGGCTCCGTTTTCAAGCTCCAGAGGTTTGCTGTTACTGCAGACGTTTGTTGTGCTTCGACTTCTGGCAAACTTTTTTAGCATCATGATGCATGGAGCTTAGTGTACTTTGATATTTAGCACACAAGTTAACGGTGCCCAGAGGAGAAATCCTGCAGGCAATGGATTGCTTGACTTTTCTTCTTGTGCTACTGGCACGTTGAAATATTTAAGCTTTAAATAAGATGTCTTTATAACTACTGGATGGATTCGCCTGTTGTAAAATTTGTTACTATCCATGGTTCACTGAGGGCAAATCAATTTCAGACTCTGCATGGCTTTTATTCTGGCACTACCAGCAAGTAAAAGTATTATTTATTCTGCAAAATTTCTCGTTTACTCAAGGGACTGAAACATGATATTGTGCAGACAATGGTGAATCCCAGTGACTTTGGTGATCTTTGACCTTGTTTGTGTGAGCTGAACATTACAGCTATCATTCAGGATCATTGGTTTAAGACTAATATTCTGCAGAATATGCTATAATTCTATAATTTTATCATTAGTGGCAACAAGCATACAGTACTGTGCAAAAGTTTTGAGCCACCTCTTATTTCTTTATATTTTTGTTTATGTTTTTTCTTGTAACTTCTTTATTCTTCAGGGATAGTTCTCCAGGCTTCTTGAACGACATTCCAGAGCTCTTCTTTGGATGTTGGCTGCCTTTTGTTTCCTTCTCTGTTATGATGACCCCATACTGCTTCATTAATGTTGAGGTTTGACTGATAATGTGCCATTGTGTGTTTTTCTATCCAGGTGGGCTTTTTTGGGGTCAGTATCCTGCAGAAAAATGAAGCTATTGCGAATCAAATGCTTTCCTGATGGTATTGCATGACATGATCCCCAACACCACTGGCTAAAATGCAGCCCCAAACCATGACAGACCCTCCATTGTGTTTGACACATGGCTGTAGACACTCACTGTTATATTGTTCTCCTAACCTCCATAGTGACAGTGCTTTAAAACACAAATTTCAAATTTGGATGTATCACTCCATAAGTACTGTCACCATTGATTTTCAGTCCAGTTCTTGTGTAATTTGGAATACCTCAACCTTTTCTCCCTGTTTCTCTTCTCTGAGAATGGCTTCTTATCAGCCACCTTTCCACTGACACCATTTCTAATGAGGCTTCAACAAACAGGAGATTGCTCAACTGAAGGGTCAGATGCATCTCTCAGGTCCTGTGTCAAGTGTCTGCTAGATGTTTTCCTATTTCTTCAGGATGTCACGGCACACATGGGCGGACTCAAAAAGGTAGGACACAGTTTCTAAATGTTCAAGGTGTTTAATGTAAATTTCCAAAGACAATAAAGCAGAATGTCTTTTCACAGTCTTTTCACAGCTCAAAAACAGATTATTCCATAATGAGCGCAGTTCTTTAGGCTTTACCAAACTTGAATCTCCAAAAGGTCCAGAGAACCCAAGAGAATTTTCAATCTTGGGAATGTGCAGAAGTGAGAGTGGGTCAAGCAGGCTTGGCTCAAGAGTCCAGACAGGCATGCAGGAGGATCGCTGAAGGATACAAGGAAACCAGAATTAGTCCACAGTATAAGGAGCAGCATATGAAAAACACAGCACCAGTGCAGGCCTGGCTTACTGCACTGTGAGATAGCTAACACTCTGATGAGGACTAGAGGAAAGGACTGGAGTTGAATACTGCAGGTGAGTGATCACACGAAACAGGTGTGCCTGCTAGACTCCTCCTCAGCCACTCCTTCTACTCCTGGAACCAGGCTGACTTAATACCATGCACGCTCCCACGCATGCAGATAGAGGAGAGAAAGGTTAAGCAAAAGGAGGAGAGATAGGCAGAAAGCAGGTCAGCACCAGAGACCAGAGGAGCATGACAAAGGACATGACTTTCAGATACTGATCATCTGCTGTAGTTTTTACGTTTTTTTTTTTTAGGCCTCCCACTTCTTCTTTTATCCTCCACTTGTCCAGCTTCCTCAACTGTTAAGGACACACTGCACACCAGATATGCCAAGTTTTCAGCTAATACCTCTTTGGGAATCACCTTGTTAGTGAAAAATATTACTTTGTTCCTGTCAAACTGTGTTATCTTTGGTATTTTTATAAATACAGCAAAAGAACTGGGAAAAAGTATGTGTTTTTGGGACAGGCTGCCAGTAACAAAGTGACTATACTGTAGATACAATTAAAACTGGTTCTTCGCTTAGCTGTCTGTTATGTGTAGACACAACACTGATTCATCCCTTGTGATAGGTGACTTTTTTAAGCTTGAATGATTCAGATGTCACTGTTAAGTAGCTTAACAAACAAACAAAAACATTCCTCAGAAAATGTTCATGTACAAGGAAGGGACTGAAACTGAATGAAAAAACAGCCAATGTCCAAAGAAAACTTGGAAAGACCTTGAGAAAGCCTGAAAAACTACCAATCAGGACCACTTTGAAAAATTACAAGAAAGTCTGGCTCGTTGGAACAAAATACAGAAAAATGAGGGATGCCATGTACTGTATGTTAGCAAGCTGACATGCTACACTTTGATGGCTGGCATGTTTTTCAGAATCAGAATACTTTATTAACCCAAGGGGGAAAATTGCTTATATTACAGACACTGTGTTAAAATATATGTAAGCATGAAAAATAGCAAATACAGATAAAACAAGATAAAAATATAAAACCCCTATATCCAATGTGTAGCACAGGTGGTCCAAAGTTAAACAATACTATTTACATTATATACACAGTATGCCAATAGGAAATAGTCCAGGTATCAAGGGGAGGAGCTGCAAAGTTTGATTCATGTTCCATTGTTGTTATGATACACACACACACCTACACACACACACACACACACACACATAAAATATCTGCATGCAGAAAAATGAAGATTAAAATATCAAGTTCAAATATAGCATAAATACTCCAAATTTAGACAATACTATATACAGTATATAAAGATGAGACAAGTGAAAATAGTCCAGATGTCAAGTTAGATGGTATGAGTGAATTCCTGTGGCATTCTGTGGTGCACTGTGGTGAAATGAGTAAAACTGGAATGAATTTAAAATTATTATTAAGCTCAGAGCATCCCTGTGTCTGATTACAGTGACACAGAGCTTTTGCAGTGGCTGAATCAACGCTCTCTTATTTGTAGTTTCCTGACAAATTATCCCAATATTTGCCTCAAAATGATTGCCATTGTTTGTTAAACCGCAAGCAGCATGCACACCAATTCAATCCATCAGAAACTCCAGCAGCAATGACAACCAGCTGTTTTGAATACGAGCTGTTGGATTCGAACTGAGATATCTCAATTTGCTGCCCTAGCTGTCACTGAGGAATTACTATGAGGGAAAACATAAGTCAGTGGTTTTATGCCTATAGGCCTTTCGGCATCCTCTGTGACACATCATGGAGTAATTCACTAGTTTGGTGGCAATTTACAGGCAGACTCAACAAGAAACCCGCCTGGGGCCCTCAAGCAACAAGCTCTCTCTCGGGAAACCGCGGCCAGCTATAGGATTGCCTGGGCTGGGGCACTGCAAACTACCACATGAAAAATTAACCTGCTCACTCAACAGACAGAGCTTACACATACTCCCTGCCTGAGAGCATCCTCTCGTCATTTCTTGCCCTCTTAGTCTCTTCTGCTATCTCTTTCTATCTCCCCTTTTCCTTTCTTTCCCTCATCATCTCACTTGTTCTCTCTTCACAGCCTATTTTGTTCACATCTATCACAGAGTCACTGCTCTATATCAAAGGCAACAGCTGTTTGTTTCAAGCTGAACACAGATGCTTATTTATAGTGTGGCAGACTTAGCATGAGCTTATCAGATATTGCATGTGTAATGTAAACATGTCCATAGCCGTGGACATCAAGTGATAATGAATCATTCCAGAGTGTTTCAGAACTGAAAGTCAAATGGAAGTCACCAACTTAAATAAGCAAGGTAACAACATAGGATTAGTCATGAAACTGATAGCAAAGGCACTGAGGTGTCAATAATTTAACGGAGTAGGTTGTAAATCTGAGTGCCTTTGGATATTTCATTCCACTGGGGAGCAAAGTTTAATCAAACAGAGAGAATGGCCCCAGAGCTGTGTGGGTGAGAGAGATGAATTTATTGGCAGCCCTTGAACAGGCAGTAGGGCTTTTATTACAGGCATCATTCAGGGCAAAATTAGCAATGTGACCTGCTACTTTAGCGAAATAAATTGAGTTAAGAGACTGATGTGGATAAATGTCATGTTAAATGTCATCGTAAAAAAAAACAATGTTTCTTTGAATTATTATAAGCCACGAGAAGATATGTTCCGGTTCTCTTTGTATTTTCTCTGTACTTTTCTCACTCTGAGAATCCCTCAGTCAAGACTTCCCATATTTCTTGTTTTGGTTCCAGGCATTGCTCAACATTTTGAGAAAAATGCCATAATGGTTTTTATTGATCCTAAATGTCTAGTGCCCTCTCTGTTTCTAAAGTAACAATGCTTTCTCCCTCTCCAAATTGCATCAACAGATGTTGTGACAGCAGAGCTTTTTATAAAAGGCCCCCTGAGGCAGTCAATATTTCCACAGAAACCTGTTTCGATTCCTGTCACTTGGTGGAAAGATAAAGTGAGGATGTCATCTGAGTCCATCGCTGATGACTATACTCGCATCTTCTAGTGATTATACCTGCATTATCATTTCAAGTCGTTAAGTTGTGAAAAGGATTTCAAAAGTTGCCACAGCTCTTATGTTGTGTTTTGTTCTTTTCATATTAAATCTGGTACTTTCTGTTCTGTTCCTCTTTTCAAATCCTTCACTTCCTGCCCTTGTGTCACCCACCTTCTCCTGCACTTGTGTCCTACCTCTCTGCATATAAAAGCTGTGTTCCCTCTTTATTACCAGATCATCTTGGTACCATGTGTCAAGCTTTCCAACATTCATTCTCCTGTCCCTTTGTGGCTGATCCTGTCTTCTGTTTTTTTTCTTGGCCTGTTTCCTCCCATTTCCAGTCTTTGTCCTAGATCTCCTCTGCTTACAACTTTATATTTAAGGACTATGATCATCTGACTTTAGCTAGAAAAAGAATAAGCAATCCTTTGATTATACATTTTTTGCTTCTTCCTAAAACCCCTATGGTGCACCAGACACTGAACACTGAGATGAAAGTCTTTTCATCAAGCAAAGTTTAGTTAATTAAAAAAGCTTATGTGCTAAAAGGTCAATGCATTCCTCCAAGCAACATAGTGAGTTACGTAAAATATTAATTTTAAAGTACTTTAACATATTTTACATGATTTGCATGGCTGAGTCTGCTAGTGATTAGATGGTTATGTGACCCCGGGTTCAACATCATCACAAAAAAAAAAAAAAAAAAAAAAAAAAAAAAGGCAGTTAAGGGTACTTTGTGTATTTTATATTTTGTCTCCATTTTATATAACTTTCATAAATAGCTTGAGCAAAGGCAAAGATTGACAGGGTTTAAGTGGTTTCTTTTATATATGCAACAGCTCTTTTCTCTGGTGTTTTGTGTGACACAGAGAAGCATTCCCACTGGTCCTGCTGCAATTAGCGCCTGAGCCACCAAACCCCACAAGCTGCAGCAATAACTTGTGCCAACCACCTCCCTAAAGCTCCCACACACACACACACACACACAAAGCTCATTCCCCTTTCTTTCTGTCTTGCTTTTTTTCTTTCACTTTTGCTCGCATCTTGCTCAGAGTTTCTCAAACACACAGCCATGTGGTAATGTAGCCTGTAACTGTTCACAAGTGGCAGATTTTTCAACCTCGAAGGCCGTGTCACACAATGCCACATTAGGAGAGGTGATATTTTCTCAGTGGCACTCAACAGGCTGACACAATGTGACAAACTGTCACATGGGAGGGCTTCACCACCGAGGACTTTGCTTGTTAGAACGCGTGAATAAGTGAGCGAGTGACACCAAAAGAGTGACAGAGAGGAAGAGAAAAAGTGAGAAGGAGATACTTCCCTTGGCTTGTTTTCTATGCATATCTGCAGCTACACAGTATAATGAGCACAATGTAACAGACTGAGTAAACATAGAAGGCAGCATAAACAGGGTGACGGCAGGTGACAGTCCGGGCTGTCTGTGTTCTGTGTAATGAGGCGAGCTGCAGAGTCGAGCCCGTAATGGTTTGGAGTCCATATGCTTGTAAACTGTGGCCAGCTTATAGGGCATGTTATGATAAATCATAAGAGTTTAACTTCCAGTGAAAGTTCATCATGAGTAGTGGCTGAAGGAAATCAACTCTATTTACCTACTGCTACTGATACAGACCCAAATCCGAAAAGGTTGGGACTCTGTGTAAAATATAAATAAAAACCTAATGCAATATTTACAAATCTCATAAACCAATATTTTATTAACAAAGGAACACTGACAACCTATAAAATGTTGAAGGTGAGACATTTTATAATTTCTTGAAAAATACTAGCTCATTTTGAATTTGATGGCCACAACATGTCTCAAAATTTTTTGGAGAGTGTCGTTTCCCACTGTGTAGCATCCCTTCTTCTATTAACAACAGTCTGTAAACATCCGGGAGCTGAGGCAACCAGCTGCTAGACCTTTGGGAGAGGATTGTTGGCCTATTTTCGTCTGATATAGCATTCCAGTTGCTCAACAGTCCTTGGTCTTTTTTGTCGTACTTTGTAATTCATGATGGTTTAAATTGGTCTGGACTGCAGGCAGGCCAGTCCAGCAAGTTGCAAAAGCTGCAGTATGCAGTTTAGCATTGTCTTGCTGAAATTTGCAAGGCCTTCCCTGAAAAAGACTGGATAGGGGCATATGCTGCTCTAAAACCTGTATATACCTTTCAGCATTGATGCTGCTTTTCCAGAAATGAATGTTGTCAGTACCATAGGCACTAATGCACTCCCATGGCAGCTGAGATGCAGACTTTTGAATTGAGTACTGATAACAGGCCAGATGCTCCCTCTCCTTTAGTCTGGAGAATGTGCCATTCGTGATTTCCAAAAACACATTTAAAACTTGATTCATCTGGCCACAGAATAGTTTTACACTTTGCCTCAGTCCACAATAAATGAGCTTTGGCCCATTGAAGATGAAGGTGTTTCTCAATCATTTTCTCATATGGCGTCTTCTTTGCACAATAGAGATTTAACCTGCATTTGTGTATGCCACTGCTAACTGTGTTCACAGACAAAAATTTCTAGAAGTGTTCCTGAGCCCATGCAGTGGTTTCCATGACAAAATCATGTCTGTTTGCAATGCAGACTGCCTGAAGGCAAAAAAAATCAACAGAATCCAACACTGGTTTTCACTCACATCCCTTGTGCACAGAGATGGATCAAGATTCTCAGAATCTTTTGATGATATTGTATACAGTAGATGATGGAACATTCAAAGTCTTTATATTAATACAGTTAATACAGTTTCTTGCAGACTGCTGAACCTCTGCCCATCTTTACGTGTGAGAGACTCTGCCGTTCTAAAGTGCTCTTTTTATATCCAATCACATTACTGGCCTGTTGCCAAGTAGTTGCAACATGTTCCTCCAGATGTTTTAAGTACCACTCACTTTTCCAGCTTTTTGTTGTCCATGTCCCAACTTTTTTGAGAAGTGTTGCTGCCATTAAGTTCTTTTGTGAATAAAATATTGGTTTATGAGATCTGCAAATCGTTACATTGCATTTTAAAATTATATTTTATGCAGAAACCCAACCTTTTTGGAATTGGGGTTGTTCTCAAGAATAAGTATTCATATTCAGTATTCAGAAGTAAATTTATGCCGTGGTATGCCTGTGTGCTGTAGATAAACTGTCCTTCTCTAGTGTATACGCTATAAAATATGTATTTAAGCAAAGTAAAGTTAAGCAATGGTGTGCCACTAAGGGAAAGAAACGCAGCTCAAAGATTTTTCTGCTATATTTTCTTCTTAATGCTGTCAAGGACTGTGTGTAATGGTGGATAAAGTTTTACACCAAGATGTAAATGTTGTCACAGAGTGTACTTTTTTTGTTTGATGACAATCACTTATGCTGTGTCGAGTGTACAACAGAAAAGATCACTTTGTATCTTAACAAAAAAAAAAAAAAGCAATCCAAAAAATAACTGTGCATCCTGCCAAAAATGCCATGGTGTTCTGTCCTTTTGAGCAGTGCTGATATGCATTATCTCAAGTGTTAATGTGGCTCATACATTTGAACAGCAACCGAAAGGCTTGCAGAATAACAAAGGAGAGGGAAGAATAGAAAATCAACGACTGGCAGATTGAAAGTTAAAAGGCTGTAAAATGAGCGTGTGTTCAAATAGAGTGAGAGAGAGACAGAGAGAGTGAGAGCATGTGTGAAAGAGAGAGAGAGAGAGAGAGAGAGAGAGAGAGAGAGAGAGAGAGAGAGGCTGTGAGCAGGCGTATTATACTCTGCTTCTTATAATGCTCCCCTGGCTTTCACAAGGCTCTTGATTAGAAAACAGCAGCCCCCGAGATAAAGCACACTCATAGACAGAGGCTGGATTTGCATGCAAAGAGACTTGGAGCTGTTCATGCATGCATCTACTCCAGGCAAATGAGAGAACGTGATGCTTTAGATGCTGCTCCTTCTTGCAGGAAGGTCTGCCATTTGCTGTTTTTGTTGTGTAGTCTTATAGGTCAACTTTTTCTTTTTCCAGATATTTATTTTTATCCACTTTTAATAATGTGGTTGGACATTTATGGCTGTGAATAACCATTGTCCTGCATGCTTCTAATGAACATATTCCATTAGTAAATCTGGACTCTTATTTGTACTTACAGGTAATGTTTAAATGCACATATTTCAATCAGGACCTCTTAAATCAAGGGAAAATTCTTAATTCTCTCTGCAACAATTTATATTTGGAAGCAACAGAACAACGCAGACATCAGTGACAACAGGCATAGCATTCATTATGTAAGACAGTGCAAGATCTGGGGTGGAGGTGGGTTGCAAAGTAGCTTGCAGACATGAACTGACTGTGTGCTAAAGCAATTTATATAGTGTTTTACAAAATGAGATTTGAAAAGTGTATACATAGAAGGGTCTTAACTGAGCCATCAGCTGATGTGGGCTTGAACTGAGGTCGGCTGATCAGGTAGGGTCATGGCTCAAGTTGATTTCATTGCCCATCAGAGGTAACGGCTCTGTTTGATGCTTGGAACACAACAGTTCATATGTGTATTCTAAAATAAAAGCTTGATAATATAAAGTTGAATATATACACGAGCTTGTAAAATATTTCCACAAGCCAGTTTTGTATTCATGCATAATGTAATTCCTAAGCTTTCATGTGCAACTCTCGTACAGGTCCACAAAGTGGAGCAACAGGTAAAAATGGAAAACAGACAACGTAAAACATGAGGTGAAGCAGCTGCACTCATCGCTCCACCTTAATGCCTTCATCTATTACAAGATATTTATAATAAAGAGAAAATTAAAAAGAACATCAAGGAGATCTGCATCAAGTGTGAGGCACTGCAAGCAAATACATGGATAATTTGTTTTATAAATGAAGACATGCGGAGGCAGCTCAGGGTACTATTTTCTTACGAGAACTGCACAACCCTGGTAATGACTTGTTTAAATATAATTCATGACTTGGATCATAAGTAATTTACCAACTTGCTGATTAATTATGTAAGTCTGAAATGTAATATCGCTGATTATGTGTGACAGCAGATTTTCATCGTTACACATGGAGGGAGTTTCTAACAGTAGGTTTATGCTAAGCAGCTTTCTTTCAATATAGACACATTTGGGCAAATATGAAAAAGTGTTACTCTTACTTGATGGTATAGCATTGAAGGATTTTCTTCTGCAGCATTATGAATGTATCCATTAAAATCATTTATTTCAAGGCTATTATTTAATCCCTATAAAATATAGAGAATTCAGACTGGGGAAGATAAGAAGATTTTGCCCTACTCTCATTTAAAAGTAAAAGCCACTTCTATTCAAATGATTGAATCCCATTTGTGAAGAGTGCTCAATTTATAGGAGCACAGTAGTCATAGTCATTTTGTAATGATACCAAATACAGGAATTAATTTGGTCAAAACCTTTCATCCTTTTTTATACTTTTTAAACTTTTCCCATTTACCACAGAAAATCCATCTTCTACTCACATTCTGTGGAGCCTTAGCTCAGGATTGGTGGAGACAGTTTTTAAAATGACTGACTGGTTGGAAGCCCTCTGAAATGCCAGGTTGCCTGGTTAAACAAAGAGAGTGATAGTAAGTGACAGTAAATGATAGAATGATTGATCGTACAGTGAATCAGAACATCTGTGTATGTAATCTCAGAAAAGGCTGCCTGCATGTGTCTCATTTTAGTGGAAAAAACACACAGTAAAACTAGACACAGATCCAGGTAGTACAACTGGTACAGCAATGCTGCATATGCTTGCAATGAATAATTACAGCATAGTCACACTTCTGCCAGCAAATTTGACAAAATGATATGATATGATTATTTCCCAATGAGTGCTTTTTGATCTGCATAGTCTATTTCTGTGATAATGTGGAGTAGCTGCAACTTTTCTCCTTTAATATACGCACTCAACTAGGTGTTGCCGGTATATGTGTGTGTATGTGTCTGTATCTGTATCTTCTTCTTCTTTCGGCTGCTTCCGTTAGGGGTCGCCACAGAGGATCATCTGCCTCGATCTCGCCCTATCCCTTGCATCCTCTTCCCTCACGCCAACCCTCTTCATGTTCTCCTTCACTACATCCATGAATCTTCTCTGTGGTCTTCCTCTTCTTCTCCTGCCTGGCAGCTTCATCTTCAACATCCTTTGTCCGATATATCCACTATCCCTACTCTGAACATGTCC
>VUQH01043068.1:5424-18308 GCA_015106775.1 Etroplus canarensis | reverse complement strand
AACCCTGTGGGACTCCATGACTAACTTTTGTGTGTGAGGAAGACTCCTCATTTACATACACAAATTGGAATCTGTCAGATAAATAAGATTCAAACCAGCGTAGTGCATTCCCTTTAATACCAACCGAGTATTCTAGCCTCTGCAGTAAGATGTTGTGGTCGACTGTATCGAAAGCTGCACTGAGGTCTAGGAGAACGAGCACAGAGATGAGTCCACTGTCAGAAGCTATAAGAAGATCATTAGTAACCTTCACTAGTGCGGTTTCTGTGCTATGGTGAACTCTAAATCCTGACTGGAACTCTTCAAATAAACCACTTCCATCAGATTCATCCATCAGACTCCCAGATAGAGAAATGTGATTTGTCACTTCACAGAACACATTTCCACTGCTCCAGAGTCCAGTGGTGGCACGCGTTACACCACTCCATCCGATGTTTGGCATTGTGCTTGGTGATGTAGGGCTACATGCAGCTGCTCACCCATGCAATGAAGCCTCCATTGCACAGTTTTTGTGTTTATGTTAATGCCAGAGGAGGTTTAGAACTCTGCAGTTATTGAGTCAGCAGAGCGTTGGCAACTTGGTCCAACACTGACATTAAAGGATACTTTGTGTGTACCTGTGAGACGGAAGTGTCTTGGACAAAACATTAGTATTTGACACTGTGAAAATCAAAATGGGCCGATCTTTGCTTTCATATTTTGACTTTGATTTATTGTGTTTCAGTTTCCTCTTTGTCTCTTCTCAAATAAATCTGTCATCCAACAGCTAAAGTTTTTTTTTAAATCGCCTCTTATAAATCATAGTCAAAACCAAGACAGAAAACAAGTCAAAACTCTTCCAGCACCTACCTACATTTTGTATTGCTGCTCTACTATTATAGTTTGGACCACAATAATATATGGAATTACTAAAGACGTAACACATATACTGATTACTTCCAAGTGTTTTTTTCTGGTACAAACAGCTGCTCAAAAATGACTTTCAATTTCTGTATCACTCACCAAACAACCGCCTGATAATCAGTGCCAAGCTCTCAGCTCATTCTTTCCAGAGCAGCGGAGTAATTGTGTGTTTTATGTGTCACTACTTTCATCTGAAGTCGTACTGGATAGCAGCTTTGAGACTTGGCTGGTTGGCCAAGGAGGAGGCCTTAAATTCCAACACTGTAGAGACTTGTAAGAGTGATACCCTACTTAGTTCCCGTCAGTGATGAATAAAATGACTGCTGAAGAATGCCCTTACCACCCCTCCAAACACATACAGTACACACACATACACACACGTGTAGATACACCTCTTGAAGCATGCTGTAACCTGAAGGAAATATTCTCTTACACATCTGCAGAATACGAAATCAAGTGCCACTGGCTTCAGATACACACAGTAGGGCTCATGTATAGAGACCACAGCAGCACTCAGCCAAGCATGTGTCAAATTTATACTGATGATAAAATTCTACCTACAAGCAAAATGGTTATTCTGCTTAATGCACTGTTAAAACAATAAGACTCCAGTTTTATAATAATTACTGCGTCATGGCTGTGAGTGTGCAGTAATGGCAAATGTGTCATTTTTTGAAGAAGTTTGGTTGTTAATTGACAAAATAAGCATTTAAGATTAAGTTTTGGGCATTTATTAGTGTCACGAATGACAGATTGTTTCATTACAGATCATCAAGATACAATATAGAACCCACTAATAAATAAAGGCTACAATAAACAACACAAAAACTAACGTATATTAACCATGGTAGAAGAAGAACATTGTGGAAACGTTAAAAATTATTCTAGATAACATGCTCATCCATCCATCCATCCATCCATCCATCCATCCATCCAGTCTAAGCAGAGATGCCCAGACTTCCCTCTCCCCAGCCACCTCCTCCAGCTCTTCTGGGGAACACGAATGAGTTAAAAAGAAAGTTGAAAGATATAATCTTTCCAATGGGTCCTGTGTCTACCCTGGGGCCTGCTCCCACTTGGACATGCGTGAAACACCTCACCTAAGAGACATCCGGGAGGCAGTACTCAGACCTTCTCAGCTGGCTCCTTTCAGTGTGGAGGAGCAGTAGGTCTATTCTTAGCCTCTCCGGAATTACTGAGCTCCTCACTTTATCTCCATCTGAGCCCAGACACTCTTTAAAGGAACGTCATTTCTGCAGGTTGTATCCGCAGTATCGTTCAGTCACTACCCAGAGCTTGTGACCACAGGCAAGGGTAGGAACGTAGATTGACCAGTAAATCGACAGCTTCACTTACATGCTTAGCTCTCTTATCTCCACAGCAGAACAGTACAGTGACCTCATCACCGCAGATGCTGCACCAGCGCATCTGTCAACCTCCCGCTCCAGTCTCCCCTCACTCCTGAACAAGACCCTGAAATACTCACACTTTTCCACATGGGGCAGCTCTACTCCAAGCCCCTCTGAATGACTAAACTTGCTCTTTCTCTAAGGCTGAGGCCAGACACCCTTCGGAGAAAACCCATTTCTGCCCCATGTATCCAGATCTCATTCTTTCAGTCACTACCCAGAGCTTGTGACCATCGGTGAGTGCGAATATAGCTCGACTAGTAAATCAAAAGCTTGGCTTTTACACGAGCAAGGATGAAAACAGAGCACTCACTGTCAAACAGAGCAGACCACCGCTTTCATTTTAAAATTCACCACACAGCTGCTACAACAAAATGAACACACTTTGATAAATTTGTGTTAGTAAAAGCAGAACAGTGACCATTTATCACACCATCCACCTCGTCAGGTGTGCACTCTGCTCCATCAGTCAGCAGCCCTTCATCATTCGGATTTCAGTCTTTACTTGTTCAGATAAGTTTACCATGTCTGCTCTCTACGTGGTCCAGCTAAAGTTCCCCCACTGCTCTGTACAGCCAGCAACCCAACTGGTTCTGCATGCTGTCGAGTCATCCCATCGTATTCATCTTTTATCGAACTGTGCCATATGTATTCATCCATCAGTGTCATCCACCTAGCTTTGGCCCATGGTATCACAGCCTTTATTTCAAGATGCGTATTAACAGTACGTGTTTTAGGGCAGCTAGGCTTGCTATGGCTGTTGAAAGCAGCATTTTACATTGATTTCAGTGGGAGTCAAAATGACCCCCATTGCATTTGTGGGTACAAGTGGTCATTTTTTTTTTCTTTTTTCAAATATCCAAAACACCCCAAAATTCCCAAAATGATGAATAAACCCATTTTGGGAAAAGTCAGGAAATATGATCTGGTGGGGTTTTATTTTAACAGAGTCACATGATTTTAAAATGACGACATAGTCTAAATGAACCCCTGGGAAGTTCTAGTGTTAAGCTTTATTTTTTCAAAGAAGAAATGCTGGGCATATTTGACTCTCTTTATTTGTTTTCACATTTTACATCTCCCAGATCCTCCCTCAACAGCCATGCTGCTATGCTCTTGGGCTGTGATGGGTTTGAGGTCTGGTTAGTTGCCCAAAGGCCTGTTGGTAGTCAAAAAATATTGGATACAGAGCCATCCGTCCGGCCAAAGGGAGTAAAAATCCTTGAGCCAGCTGTAACTCTTTCTACTGTTTGGTTCTGGGCAGGTGGTGCACAGTGGATTTATAGATCATGAAACCTGGTGTTTTCAGGGGTTTTATGACTCTAAAGCATTTAGTAAATGCACTGTAAAACCAAACAGTAAATATAAAGAGGCTGGAAGGTTCCATAGAGCTGCACAGATGGTGGTAATTACATGTGATGAAGCCACTGTGAGTGACCCCTGTCACATTACACATTCAGAATGACATAGGGCCATGTAGAAGTACTTTTAATTAAGAGTAGAAGGGAAAGCTGTGGTGTCCCAGTGGCAAAGTTTTTTTTTTTGCATTTAATCTTTTTGAATGTTATCCTTGATTCCCTGGCTTTCTCTTTAATATAGCGGCTGGGTTTCTATAATATAGTGTTAAATATAGCTGAAACATGCCAAAGAAGACAACACAGCAGTTTACAATCCACCATGAAACCAAACATTTTAAAAAGGCTTAAATATATCAAATGAAAGGAAAAACTTCAACCTCTGATCCCTGCAGTGAGGAGATCTGGTGGCTCCTTTATGCTGTGTGGGCATGGTACACTAGTACAGAGTCACTGCTAATCAATATAAAGCCATTCTGAGTGATCACCTGTGTCCTATGATGAAACATTTCCATCCTGATGGGAGTCACCCCCTCCATCCACAGGGCAGGAGTGCTCACCGAATGGTTTGATGAGGATGAATATAATGTGAATCAGACGCTGTGACCTTTACAGTCACCAAATCTCACTTCCAGTCTTCTGGGAAAGTAATGGTGTCTCCTTCTAGCAGAGTTTGAGAGAGTCCAGAGCCTTGGAAAATCAATCTGGTGACACTTGTTGTCCTAGGTATTCAGGCACTTTATCTTCTTTTTTCCTTTATTTTTGATTTTATTTATTTATTTTGTATACACAGTTAGGTCCATAGCTTTTGGATCCACCACAATAGATTTTAAATCAAACAGTGAAACTGCAATTGAAGTGCAGACCTTCAGCTTTAAGAGGGTTTGACAAATGAACTGTATAAACTTTTTTTATGCAGTCCCCTATTTTCAGAGGCTCAAAAGTCAATGACTGGCTCAAGTCTAAAACCCATGGGCATCACCAAATGTTGTTTCCTCCCATGAGATGCTCTGCCAGGCCTTCAGCCGCCTCCAGTTGCTGTTTGTTTGTGGGTTTCTCTGCCTTCAGTTTTTCTCAGTAACTGTAAAGCTGCTCTATTGGGTTGAGCTCAGGTGTCCGACTTGGCCACTGAATAATACCCCATGTCTTTTCCTTGAGAAACTCTTGGGTTGCTTTTGCAGTATGCTTTGGCTCAATATCCATTTGCACCATAAAGCACTGTCCAGTTACTTTTGCTGCATTTGGTTGAACCTGAGCAGAGTATAGCCATGCACACTTAAGAATTCATCCTGCTACTTCTCTACTACTACTACTACTACTACTACTACTACTGCTAGTGACCCTCTTCCATTGGCAGCCATGCATGCCCATGCCATAACATTGCTTCCACCATGTTTGACAGATGATGTGGTATTCTTCAGATCATGAGCTGTTCCTTTCCTTTTTCAGACTTTTCTCTTCATACCATTCGGCTTCTCCATCTTGGTTTCATCTGTCCAAAGAATTGTTTCCAGAACTGGGCAGGCTCTTTTAGATTCATCTGACCTTCTAGTTCTTGAGTAACCAGTCGTTTGCAACTTGTTTTAAACCCTCCTCATTTGCATTCATGATGCACCTACCTCCTTGAGAGTGTTCTTGACATGGTTAGAAGTTTTTGTGGTCTTTGAGGCCTTTTGGAGTTGCTGAGCTGGTCAGTACATTCTTCCTTCTTTAAAAGAGTGTTCTAGATTGTTGTTTTGGCCACTCCTAAAGTTTTTGCTCTCTCTCTGATAGGTTTATTTGGGTTTTTCAGCCTCCTTCACTTGCATTAACAAAACCTCATATTGAGAGTTTCAGTGAACAGCCACCAAATTGAAAGTCAACACTTGGAATCAAATCCAGGTCTTTTATCTGCTTAGTTTGTCCTGGAATAATGAGGCCTCACCTGGCTGTGAACCTACTTGTGATTCAGTTTGGTTGGCACTTCTATCACATTTTTATTGATTTAAAATCCACTGTGGTAGCATACTGTTTTACTTAAAATGCAGTGACAGAATTCTACGTTACTTGAACATTTCAAAGTAGTACACAAAGTCCTGGGACCCAAAGGTTGGACTCAGGCTTTTTTGCACATTAAGCTCTCTTACTTTATTTCCTGACTTTATAATAGAGGTGTAGAATTCTGAAAGAGACTGAAACCAAATCCACAGCACAAATGTACACAGTATGTTGCATTCCTTTTTTTCTGTTTTGTAATTCAGCCTCCCTACCTGTTGCCAGAGCTCTCATTATGTTGCTAATAGAGGGATGGGATGATATGACGCTGAAGAGATGTAAAAGTGCAGCAGCTCAGTGCATTAATGTAAACACAGACATAGGAGGGAGATTAGGTGACAGAGACTATTAAGGAGGATTACACAGCCATAGAAGAGAAATGGAACGATCACTTTATTGCTGTAGCAAAGCCAGGTGTGTGGTATGTTTTGTTTCCTGGTCGTTTCTTTGCACGGGAAAATGGAAATACTGCCTTAGATGCAATGACAGTAATCAGGTCTCAGAAGTGCAATGGATTCTTTGCTGTGTGCGTTGTCGGGAGAATTTTTAGCTCATTCGGCTGAAGGACGTCTGTCTGTCTGTCGGTTTGTTCATCCACAATTTACAAAAAAATGCTGCACCTACTAGAGTATTGGTCAGATTTTAGTAAAACTTGCACACAGTCATTACACAGTGATGCATCCTCACCCAGACTGTGCTCAAGGTCATGGTTGCATTTGTCATTTTTATGGCCAATTTTCCATTTTCACAAGAATCAGATTGTAATGTTCATAATGTGTGTTTGCGTGTGCTCCTCTCCCCCTGCCATTAGGTTTATTTCTGGCATAATAATCTGTTAAGCTGGGTTAGGGCCATTTGTGAGTCTCCTTGATTTAATTCTCATTAGTTTGTGCAGTACAGCCAACCAATAGCAAGAATACGTATCATTTTCTTTCTTGATATCATATCATACCATATCATTGACATTCTGGTTATTCTGTAATATTGACTGTCCAGTCAAATAAAGAACATTACATCATACAAAAAGTAGCTAACTTTGTACACAGCTAGGATTAATGCCACTCATAACTATAAAATAAGTAATATTAGAGGATATCTTTCACTTTATATTGTTCATTACCTTCACCAAGGAGGTTATGTTTTCACCAGCATTAGTTTGTTTGTCTGTGTGCAGTATAGCTGAAAAAAATATCAATGATTTCATTGCATTTTTTGAGGGTGGATGTATGGTACAAGTAGTAAACCATTACATTTAGGAGGTGCTCTGGTTGATGATCCAGGAGTTGCTTTTTTGTGCTCTCCGAGTGCTTCTAGTCTTCTTTTTAACTTCACTGATGCTGGGATTTGTGGTTTGGTTTCTATAATGGCATTGGTAATTGTATTTCTATAATGGTATTGTTACGGCAGTGGAATCACCACCAAATTGTTGCATTAGAAGATCTGTTCATCTTACTGAAAAAAATGTAGTATACCTTTTTTATTTAGAGGGAACTCATTGTGCTCTTCCTTATTTTCTGTCATATACGGTTACAGTGTTGGATTCTCACATTAAACATTCAGAAAGTTTCAAAAAATGAGGTCAGTAAATGGAAGTAATCCCTGTGAACTGAAAGCTTGGGCTTCAGGCTGCTCTAACTACTCTGTTTCAGATATTTTCTCTAGTCCTGCCTCTGACTCTCCTTGGTACAGATGCCCCACCCAGCTGCTGTTCTAATCTCTGTTTGTGAGGGGCATCCGGTCAGTAGAAATTTGGCTTTAAAGGAGGGGAGGGTTGAAAAGAAGAGCTAAGAGAGGAGCTTGTTTCAGACAGAGGATGAGATGAGGGGCTTCACATAGGCTGAGTGTGAGATAGATACAGTTTTTTTAAATCTGAAAATCATTTAAAGCTATTCTACTCAAGCCCCAAAATAAAAAAAAATATAGATATCAGCATATAAGCATATCTGGTCCCCTTTAAAAAAAAATGTCGTATTTTCAGTTTCATTTGTTTTATTAGGTGATGAAGTTGCGCACATTCCCACTGGGGAACCACCCAGTACAGCAGCACTCTTCCACTGGAGCTGCTGGGAGTTTTAGGGGCCTTATTCCACTGCAGTTTGCTACCATTTATTATTTTGTGTTTTTGAGGCTACTTGAATTAAAAACCAGCACACTTAACGATTGCAGCGGTTCCCATCGAGGCCCAAACTCAGGTTTCCTAAGCTCGATGTGAAAGATAATTGGCGGATAGAAATATGTCTGTTTCCTAATTTGCTTGGCCTTTGGCTCGCTGTGTGCTGGACTGGCTTTTGTAAATGAACTGCTGTTTCCTCATTAGAGTCGGGTCTGCTTTATCACCCAGTAAACTGTTGAGACAAACAACAGAGGGGGCTGCTATTTTTCATCTGCTAAAACGAAGTGCCTCACTCCTCTAGGGTTTAATTATACTGTGTTGAACTGAATTAGAATTAATGAAACACTTTGTAATACTTTGGGACAGAAGCTGCACATCAAATTGTCCTACTTTTACCACTGCAGATTTATCATGTATGTGCTGTAGGCTGCTGTGTAAGTTTTATATGCTTTTATAGTCTGATTCATACATTAAGGAGCAAGCCAAAAATTTCATGTTCCTAACAACAAAACCTGTGAAATGTGTTGCCGCCACATTTTTAGCTTTTCCAGGTGTTTTAAGTTTGTGTTTTCTTCCTGTCTGATTTTTAGCTGAAGCGGGATTTATGTGTAAGACTCCTGCCATCGCCGACATCGTGATTCTGGTAGACGGTTCCTGGAGTATTGGACGGATCAACTTCAGACTGGTCAGAACCTTCCTGGATAACCTGGTCAGGGGGTTCTCTGTGGAGTTTGACAAGACTAGGATCGGTGAGGAGATCTTGGTCCCTTTGGAGGACGTTTTCAAATTCACTTTATATCCTTATCCAGGCTTGAATCTGTTCTTCAAACACTGTTTTAACCTACAAATGTTATTTTTTTAAAATTATAGTTTAAATTTCTCTGTTACTTGTGTGTTCAGGCCTGGCTCAGTACAGCGGAGACCCCAGGATTGAGTGGCACCTAAACGCTCACACCACCAAAGAATCTGTAATCGATGCTGTGAAAAACCTGCCCTATAAAGGAGGAAACACACAGACAGGTACGGTGCCAAGCAAAACCCCAGCCTCCCTCTGGTTATTATGGTCTTCTCTCCCCGTCAGAGTTAACAGATAATGCTCGGGGGTGCACTTGGACCAAAGCCCATCCTTTCACCCGAGCTTATTAAATGAGCACAGCTCATTTTGGATTCGTTTTCAAATGCTGGTGACCTTGCAGCCTTAAGCTGATAAGACCAAAGTCTGAATCAGAAGGTCAGCGTAGCTTTGCAAAGTTTTAAACAGACAGTAGACGTAAATGATGCAAGGTTCACTTAAAGTTAAGAATCATCAAAGTAAAATAACTTATAGTAGGTCACAGTTTGTCAGAGGAATCAGATTCAGGAGTTCACTACAGCAATTTCTCTTTATTTATATTTTATCTTACTTTAAACAACGTGTAAATGAAATTCACTGTATTATGGCTGCAACTGTTTCTCTCATCACAAATTTAAACAGGTTCCTTAAAGGGGAAGGCTTAACTGGTATCAAATGTATTACTCCACAAAGTGTTATTGAGATTTCAGCTTCATAGTGCATAAAGTAACTATCTATCTATCTATCTATCTAGCTATCTATCTATCTAGCTAGCTAGCTATCTATCTGTCTATCTCAACAAAGAGGTTAGACGTCAAGGATCTCAGTCAACTGATAATTTGAAGCTTCAGATTGTAGAATCCAAACAATAAAACACACGATATGTGTGTATTTTTACATATTTCCCCTGTTACAAACCACCAGCGCCAGTGTTAAAAGCATGTATACACATATATACTTAAACAAATGTATCCAAGTTATATATTGTAGACATTATTTGACTCTTTTTATTGTTATACAGTATTCAAACCATTAACCCCCAGTACCTTGTATTTTGTATCTGACTGAATAGCCATAAAAAAACATTCTACCTGTTAGAGGTATGTCTGTCTATTTTTATGTGGTTATAGGGTGCGAAGTTTGAACAGTCATCGAGTTCCTGTGGTTTCCTAACTGGATCTAGATATGGATGTGGGTTGACTCTAAAAGTAAATCACTGCTACAATGGGCCAAGTCCCACCGCTGGTAACATGTTTGAGCCAATCCATGTGTAGCTTTTTGCTTACAAACAGACAAATGAACCCAACCAAAACCCCCTTGGTGTAGGTAATGAAGCTGCATGGAAAATTTCACTAACAAAACACGTTCCTGTTTGTCCAGTAGAAGAAGAGTGAGATACTGCAGTCCATATCCACAGATCATTTGGTACAAGCTATTCAGAAGTGAATCTTCATCTGTGTGTTTGATATCAGAGATAAACTCACCACAAACCACATTTGACTGGTTCAGTTAATGATTGGTTATGAACATTATATAGACATTAAAATGTCAAAATTAATCATAAATTGCATCATATATTTGTGAGAGTACAGCTTTCTCCTCGTTTCTTTGGAAGTGCAGCAGTGGCTGTCATCACATACTTTCACTGGAGGAACAAAACGCTCGAGCAGTATCATCAGGCATAACTTCTCTGATTTTGATGTGGAGTCTTCCTCGCGTACAAAGTTATTCATGGAGTTCCACAGGGTTCTGAGCGAGGACTGATACTTTTAACATTATACATGCTTCCCTTAGGGAATATATTTAGAAAACACTGCTTAGATTTCTGTTGCTATATAGATGATAACCACCATATTGAATAACCAGGTCGCACAAATCAAAATAAAAATGTGTCTTAAAGACATAGAGGATGGGAAAACCCATAATTTTCATTTTTAAATTCCTGGTTTGTGCCTAAAAATCTTAAAAACATAGCGTCTGATCAGATCCTTACTGCGGATTTTGCTGGCCTCCAGTGACACTGTTTGGAACCTTGGATTCATTTTTAACTGGAACGCTTCACTTTGCTCTCATAGCAAACAAATAGGACTGCCTTCTTCCATCTGCATGCTATTGCTAAATTAAGAGCATCCAATCTCCGAGTGATGCAGAAAAAACTATCCTATCGATTTCAGAATCACAATCAGAATATTTTATTAATCCCAGGGGGAAATTGCATAAACCTTGTTGAGCTAATAAGGCTCTTTAGACCAATCATTCTGATTTTGATACATGTAGACTGAATGATTGTAATTCCATCTTATCAAGATGTTTTAATAGCTCCCTGGAAAGCCTTCACTTTATCTTTTATTCTGCTAGGAGACTACTAACAGGGACTAAAAAGAAAAATAGTCCCTCGCTCATCCCAACTGTTGTTGTAGATGGCCACCGTGCCTGAGCCTGGTTTTCATGAAGGATTTAGATTCCCCTGACTGTTTCAATTTGCTTCTTCATATGCGATTGTTGGGTTTCTGTGTATAATGTTGCAGGGTCTTTACCTTATGACATCAGAATGTTTAGACAAACTGTTGCAATTTGACCCACTTTAAATAAAATGTAATTGAACGTCTTGTGTTGCTCATAGAACCCGTCTGTTTCCCAAGGAAATAGCAGGGCTTACTACAGTCTGTTAGAAACTGAAGAAAATGTCTGTAATGTCATTAATGGACACGGCTGAAGTCAGCTGCTCGTTATGTTATCAAGCCCATTACACAAAACCCTTGTTGAGCTAATAAGACACTTTACACCAATTATTTTGAAGTCCTTGATTGTGTGTCTTGAAGCTACTTCTCAGCTCAGAAGTATTTATCTGTTCTCTCTATACCTCAGAGGAAATCTGTAATTACAATCAAACTTCCAGTACTTTACTTACTATTACAACACTTCTTTCAAAAGTAAAAACTATAAGTGGTCCTGATTTGCTCTCACTTTGTCCAGCAAATGATGAGTAGAATCTGCAAAGGAGAGAAAATATAATTTTTTTTCAGGCTACTAGATTGAAATGTTAAACTTTCTCCATGTGACGCCATGTCATGTTTTTATTCTATGTTAACATTTTTGTCAGGGTGTGTAGAGGCAGACCCAGAAGCTGACAGACGCAGGTGGTAGCTTTAGTTAAGGTTTTAATAAAGCACAATGATGAATACAGAAGGTGAAAATTGTTCAGAGTCCAGGATGTAAGCTGAAGGCTTATTCCTAATGCTGAGGTTCCAGGGTGCTTTGAGGGTTCTAGGTCTGCGGGTTTCCTGAAGCCCTTGTCACACCTCAATGATTTAACCAGCGTATGCCAAAGAATCAAAATTTCTCTAAAATTATTGATGTTACCTTGGGCGTATGCATAGTGTATTCATAACGAGCTGGACGTATACGTAATGTATTAGTAACTTATATAGAACATTTCAATAATTGCCTATACGCCTTTATACGTTAGCTGTAAGTTAGAAACACGTTCAGTAGGTTCTGTGGTCGTCTGGAACACATCAAATACATCTACATACGTCAGTGTTCATTGGAGATAAGTTCACTATAAGTTACACATGGGTTCAAAGCATGCTACTTATAGGTTAGAAATAGGTTTTGGGTACACTAGACATTATTATCTCGACGTGTTTTGACTATGAGTAACTTACAAATAACGTGTGTGAATGTGTCGCATAACTTACCTACAACTTATGGCCCGCCTATGCGGGACGTATGAGCCATACAATGGCATATGTTTGAAATTTTGTGCAAGCTCAAAATTTTACGTAGTACGATGTGTACCAATGTGCTCATAACTCATACAAAACTTACCAGTAACTTATTCTCCCCATGTCATCCTATTCACCAAAATTTTCCCACACCGACATACACTTGTCAACACCTTGATGATTTAACAAGTGTATGCCGACGCATAAAAAAATCTGCAAATACACTGGTGTACATCGATTCAGTTATTGATAAGTTTTGTATAAGTTAACTCCAGTGGGTCTGGTCCCTTGTCGGTGCGTGAGGTCACATGACTGTAAATCACATGCTGTAGCTGCCAAACGAAAGCCCGCTGAGTCCTTGTTTCAACATATATTGAAAGCCGAGGCTTCAATCTACATACCAGTTTTGAAATGACGCTGATCAGCCAAGTAAAACCATAATTATCATAATGTGTGGGCACCCTGATTTTCCCAAACGTTAACACACACCTTATGCGCTCGGTGTGCGCT
>VUQH01043067.1:0-28154 GCA_015106775.1 Etroplus canarensis | reverse complement strand
GCAGCGGTCGCTGGTTGGACTCCCGCCTGTGGCTCATTTGCTGCGTGTCATCCCCTCTCTCTCTCTGCCCCATTTCCTGTCATCGCTTCAGCTATCACTATCAGAAATAAAGGCAAAAAGCCCCAAAAAATAATAGTAAAAAAAACTAGTGAGATTTACCTTATAATTACAGAGAAAAATGTTAGATTGTTAGTATGGACATAAACCCTTATATAATGATCTACATATTTAGTTACAGATAATTACTGTCATTTTACATAAATTTGACTAATTTAAGAGAGCAGAAAACATTGCATATAATAATACAGTAACTGTTCCATTAAAAAAAGAGAAATAAATGTAGTTTGTCATTATTGGCATAATACTTTAAAAAAAACAACTGGGTTGTTAATTTACAGATAATGTCTGTAATTTTACAGTTTTGTATACTATTTTTAAAAAACAGAAAAACTACTGTAAAAATTTAGAGTTATTAACCATAAAATTAGGATTTTTTTTTACAGTGTACTTACGGATTTAGAATGTATTTTCAGTTGCTCCCTTGTATTCTCCCCAAGGGTTTGCTACAGCGGATTAATCTGCATAGGTAAACTGGCAGAGGTTTTACACTGGATGCCCTTCCTGAAGCAATACTCCATGATGAAAGGAGCTTGTGTTCCCACTTGGAATCAAGCCAACGACCTTTCATTTTTAAGGCAAATGTGTAAACCCCTACGCTATAGGGACACTACTTATGGATTTAGAATGAGATGTGATAAAAGCTCCTGTAGGTGTAACGTGTAGGTGACTCAATATTTTTGTCTATATAGTGTATCTTCTTCTGTTTTTCTATATTTATACTTATACAATGTGACTGCACAAAAAACAATACATCAGCAATAATTTAAATTAAATACATACACCAGGCAGAATGTCTTCTAAAAGTGAGTGTAGCACTTTTCCATAAGAAAGAGAGATGTGATATAAGAGCGAGAAGAGAGTCTTAGTCAGCGCTTTATCACTTTTTGTAAGGTGCCTTATGGTGGCTCAGTCCATAAATAATGATGACTTCGAATATCAAAATTTAAACGCAGACTGTTCCTTTTTTTATTGCTCTATCATTTGTCTGTCTTCGTCTGAGAGACACCTGAAGATGTAGAAACTTAACAAATGTCTGCCACCTTCTGACCAGCAGGTGTAGAGACAATGATGTTACAAAACCACATATAAAGATGAAGTCAGACCAGGACCACAGACTGTACATGTATGATGGACGTATCCACAGCAGCGTCAGCTGTTGGTTTGTGAAGACCTGTTTTGAAGTTTCAGTGTTAGGATTTCAGCTGTCGAAATGTTAAATATTTTGGAGCCTGAAGACTCTGCCAAGGAGATTATGTTTTCACCAGTATTTGTCTGTCTGTTGGTTTGTCTGTGTGCAACAGAACCCCAAAAAAGCAGTGACTGGATTTTAATGTAGTGTTTTGATATAGTGTGGCCAAATAACAAATCATCACTTTTTTTTCCCATATCACAGCCTGGATGAAGGAATTTTTTAACCCATAAGAACCTGGACCCATTTTTCCTTAGGAACTTCATAAGTTAAGGTGAAGCATAAAGCTTTATATTTTAAGATTGTAGAAAATTTATAGTATTTGTTACATGCTTGTCACCATGGGTTCTTATGGATTAAGTGATGTTTTTACCATTGGATGGTAAGGCAACCTGGCCTTAGCAGAGCTTTGTGGTCTTCAAGTGTTTCTGATATTTAAAGAGAATAACTGTTATGAAGGGGTCAGTTTATAGTGTAGTGGTTTACACATTTGCTTTACAAACGAAAGGTCCCTAGTTTGATTCTGGGTAGGGACACATGCGCTTCTCAGCATGGAGGGTTGCTTCAGGAAGGGCATCTGGTGCAAAACATCTGCCAAATTACCAATGCAGATTAATTGGCTGTGGCGACCCTTTGGGGAGAACACAAGGGAGCAGCTGAAGGTGCTAAAAGTGTTTATTTGCAACAGGTTGTGTCTTTTCTAGTGCTGTGAAGTTGGACATTTTGACATGGAAGTTTATGGGGATTTACTCACTGTTGGAGCCAGCCTCAAGTGACACTTTAGAGTTTTTGTCGCTTCCCTGTTGGCTTCATTATTCAACCCTTGAGGTTCCTGCTTGATTAGAACTGAATTGCTGAAGTCCAAATTAATTAGGTTTAAGTACTTTTACTGTAGAGAGTGAAGCAGCACTAAAATTTTGTGTGGGTTTTTTTTCCATATATTTAGGAGAAATTAAGCACTTTATGGATTTATCTTCTTCTGTTGCTGTTTTAATTAATTTAGGAAAAGATATTGTGTTTCTTTCTGTGATTTGGACATATTAACAATATACTTCTATATCTACTATCGGAATATCTGCTCTACAAGTGGAAAAACTGGCTTTAGTTCCTTCCCATAGGGACTGTACTAGCTTTACTTCATGGAAAAAGTGAATTCCCATTCAATTACAGAAAGGGACAAAAGTACTGGAACAAATGGAATTGATAATCTTGACGAACGCACATGGATTAATGTCCTTATTATAATATTCTTCTTTACTTCTCCTTTTTTAGACCAAGTCTCAGTCAAAAGCCATTCATTATGTTATTTTATTTATCCAAGCATTTTGTCAAGTAAAAGAATTCATTCATCTCTACAGCAGTGGCCTTGTGCATATTTGCTTCACAGAGTGCTGCTTGTACAAATACAGCACAGTGTGGACACAGACAGACACCACACACACCCGTGCCACCTCAGCTCGAACATTCCCTAATGGTTTAGGAATTTAAATCAATGACCTTTGTCAAAGGTCCTTGGTTCTTTAATCATTAACTGCATTTTTGTTTTAAGCTGTAAGGGAATCTTGGTATTATTTTGAGGTCTACCTGATGATAGCAGCCTTTTTCTGTAAGTCCTAACTCCTAACCTTTGTCCTTTAATAGTGCCTTCATCAGAGCACTGTTTCCAGAAAACCTCAATGCTGAGAAGAAGGGTCGACCTACAACTGCAGGCAGCAAAATAAAGGTGTGTGGTTAGAAAATTCTGAGTGTGTATATCTGTGTCTTTTCTTTATCAGAGCCACTGTGGAAAAGACCTTTTGAGATAACGTGTGTTTGCTATATGTGTCCTTCGGCATTCCCAGTCAGCTAAGAGTCTTAGTCTCTTACATGCCAGTTTTGTCATCATCTACTCCAATTTTTTTACTCCAATTCCATATTTCAGAAACAAGCCAATGATCTGGTGAGCACACTAATGAAATGTACACCACACTACATCCGTTGCATCAAACCGAATGAGACCAAAAAACCCAGAGATTGGGAGGAAAGTCGGTAAGTGAATAAATGACTCTGTTCCCTGTTATCCTAAAAAGTTAAAGATTAAGAAACATTCATAACATGACTTGATAGCAGTTCTCAAGTGAGCACATGGCTGATCATGTGGGTGGTCTGAGCAGGAACAACTAATCAGTGACAAAAATTTACATTTGCTGTTCCCTTTAGGGGTCACCACAGCCCCTCTATCGCCTCCTGTTCCTTGTGACCTCTTCTTCTGTCACACCAGCTCTCTGCTTGTCCTCCTTCACTACGTCTGTTAACTTCCTCCATGGTCTTCCTCTTTTCCTCCTACCTGGCAACTCCATCTTCAGCATCCTTAGACCAGTATAGCCACTATCCCTCCTCTGCACATGTCCAAACCACCAACACTGGACTTGGACTGTTTCACGTTTAGAGGCTGGGGAGAAGAAATCCAGTTTAAATGCTATGTCTCTCCTACTATCTTCAAACTGCTTAACCTGAATTGTCTTTCTAATATACTCATTTCCAATCCTGGCCATCTTGGCCACTTCCAGTGAAAATCTCAGCATCTTCAGCTCTGCCACCTTTTGTTCTGCCTCCTGTCTTTTTGTCAGTGCCACTGTCGCCAAACCACAGATCATAGTAGGTCTCACTACAGTCTCATAAACTTTCCTTTTCACTCTTACTGCTCTCCTTATGTCAAAAAGCACCATTGACACTCGTCTCCACCTTCTCCACCCTGCCTGCACTTTCTTCTTCACCTCTTATGTGCCGTGCTTGTTGCTTTGGATGGTTGACCCAGGTATTTAAATTCGTCCACCTTCACTTCCTCTACTCCTTGCATGTTCACCATTCCACCTGCTTCACTCCCATTCACATGCATGTGTTCTCTATTCCTTCTACTGACTTTCATTCCTCTTCTCGCCAGTGCATACTTCTACCTCCCCATGCTCCCTTTTCCCTTTTCCCTTCTCACAATCTAATCTCACAGCAGATCACAATATCAATGTTAACTCTGAAAAACAACCTATAATTTAGTGGCATGGTTGTAAAAACATAAAACAAGCCATTTTTATTTTTATAAAACCTTTGGAGTTGATCTAATATTCTCATTCCCAGCTGCATATTTTGAGTTAGAGTTATTTTCTTAATTCTTACTTATCCTATACTGTGCTTCAGTGCAGCCTCTCAGTTCATCATCTGTCTGCTGCTTTAGCTCTCCCCCCTTTAATGCCACACTAGTTTAAACCAACTTTCTTCTGATTGGTTGCAGTTTGCAAACAGCAGGTGGGTGGAGCTGCTGTGCTCACAGACAGCCCTGAGATGACCATATTAAGCATATCTGCTCTCACTGACATCATACAAAGCCATGATTAGAAAAAGCTGTCTGAAACAGAAAATTTAGAGCAGTCTGCAGCCTGAACTTCTGCCCTCATTGTTTGAAACGTAGGCTCTGTTTATTATGACCATCTACTATTATATTATATGACAGAAAATTTGGAAAGGGAGAATAGGTCCCTTTCAAAGTCTCTAGTAGAAGTAACAATATGAAATTAACAAATATAATGTATTTAGGTGTCGCGTAAGAATCAAACAATTAAAAATGGATTAAATTAAAAAGTTAAAATAAAAGATGGAACAAATTCTAGAGGATGAATTGGATCACAAGAAACACATTAATGAAATTTTAGCACTGCATCAAAAGAAATGAGCAAGGAAAGTGAATGACAAATTGAAAAAAATTGATAAAAGAGAATAAATGCACTTTTCTGTCTTCTTCAAATCTTTAAAACACATGCAAAACTACCCTTTTCTATAGCATGCACCATCATCAAAAAATATTATTTTATTGTTCATGACTGAATTACAAACTGTAACGCATAGAATCATTGTTCTAGTTTGTCCTGCCTCTACCAAATTTGTTTGTTTTTTTGTCTTTTTTTAGATCTTTTTTTGTCTCTTTGAAGACATGTGAGACATGTTTCATGCATTCCCTATTTTTTTGCCTTTGTTTCAGTTTCCTATACTTTTTCCCCTCCTTTCAGCTTTTGGGTACTTTGTGTTCAGATACGGTCTGATGGTGCATTGTTCAGAGCTTACGACCTTCCTGTTGTGAGGGTGGATCATTAATTAGCACCGGAATCTCTGTTTTCACAGGAAGTTTGAGTGTACCAAATACTGCTTTAGGTCTTTGTTTGAGGAAAAAGTTAGCAAAAGCAGCTGCTTTGCATACAATAACCTACGATTATCCCATCCGCTAGTATGCGTGGTACTTTCACGTGCTGTGAAAAGACTTAAGATTTACAGTTGATAGCTGATCACATTGGGAAAAAAAGCACCTGCAGTTATTTATTGGTATTGCATACATCAGGCACAGGAAACTGGGGTGCTCTTTTTTCATAAGCCAGATGAAAAATGAAGAGCAACAGTAAACTTCACCAGTGTTGAGCCACATTCATGATTAATGTGATACTGAATGTGGGTTTTCTGTCTTTAGAGTGAAGCACCAGGTGGAGTATCTGGGTCTGAAGGAAAACATCAGAGTGAGGCGTGCTGGTTACGCCTATCGCAGAGTCTTCAGGAAGTTCCTCAACAGGTACCACAAGATTTAAATGTTTATTTTTTCCTGTGATATAAGGTGAACTTTGAGGAGCAGACAGACTGCTGGCAGGTATGACCATTTCATTCAGTGTTCAAAGCAAAATACCACAACGTTTCTTTCCTTTTTGGTTCACAGGTACGCCATCCTGACCAAAGAATCCTGGCCAACATGGCGGGGAGACGAGAAACAAGGTGTCCTTCATCTCTTAAAGTCTGTCAACATGGACCAGGACCAGTTCCAGCTTGGTCGCACCAAGATCTTCATTAAAGCCCCTGAGTCGGTATGTTTCTGTCTCTTCTTCAGACGGTTGCATCTTCTGGTCATGCATTTGATCTTTGTCTTTGTAAGAAAATATCCAAGAAAGTGAACTACAAAGCAAAAACTACAGGTCAAATTGTAGCAACATAAAACTCACTTGTCGCAATGTCGTCAGGCAGGGAAAAAGCCTGAACTCATCATTTTTGCACTGAACACCATAAAAGGACATCAGAGCCCCAAATCGTGTTCATATCCTTGTCATAGGGGAGGAGACTGAACCCAACCCTTGTACCACGTCAGCACTGAGTCACCACTGCTCTGAAATGAAAACATGAGTACAGGCTGTGGTTTCAGAGTTTGGGGTGACATCGTAAAGGCCTGTCTTTTTCCACCAAGTACTGCTTTCCTATGAAAGCAGCACTTGTGTGTAGCCCTGTGCCTTCACTTATTAACATTTGTACACATCAAGCATGTATGAGCATGCACACCCACAGATGTATGTTTAGAAGCTTATACACAGACATCTTAGTCTTATTTCAGGCCTTACAGCAGATTCTGAATGGCTTTACTTATTTACTCCAGCCGTGCACTGCCAAGAGCCCCCATCCCCCACACTGCCACATTGAGAGTCCAAGTCACTGAGGTGTGCTTATGAAACGCAAATATCACACAGGGCAGACTGCTGAAATGAGCTGCCAGACTTCTTAAAACAAGTCTCTGTGTCTGATAAGACACTGACAACAGCTAATTAGTTGGATGACTGGAGTGATTTTTTGTGGGATGTAATAAGTAAAGTTTGTTTGACGCCTAGCCAGATGTTGGAGGAGTTTCTACCCCATAGTGATGATGGATTTGCTCGTGGCTTGCAGTATATCAGAGGTTCTTCTTAGGCAGAGGGAAGACTACAGCGAGCTCTCATTTATGCGTGAATCTATTTAAAATAATTATTCTATTTTTATATGTGTAAAAGTTGCCAACGCTCAGATGACTCAATAACTGCATGGTTCCATCCCTCCTCTGGCATCAGCATCAACACAAAAAACTGCACTTGAAGCTTCATGGCATGGGTTTCCATGGCTGAGGATCTGCATGCAAGCTATACGTCACCAAGCACAATGTCAAGTGTTGGGTGGAACGGTGTAAATGCTACTGGACTCTGGAGCAGTGGAAATGTGTTCTGTGAAATGATGAATCTTGCTTTTAATCTAGTAGTCTGATGGACGAGTCCGGGTTTGGCAAATTCCAGAAGAATTTTACCTGCCTGACTGCATTTTGCCAGCTGTAAAGTGTGGTGGTGAGATAATGCTATGGGGTTGTGTTTCTGGGGTTGGCCTGCACTCCTTAGTTCTAGTGAAGGAAAATCTTAATGCTTCAGTTTACCAAGACATTTTGGGCAATTCTATGATTCCACAAAGTTGGAATCCTACAGCACCATCCTGTAGGTGTAATATGCAGGTGGCCCAATGCTTTTGTCCATATAGTGTATCTTTTTCTGTTTTCTATATTTATGTGTGTCAAAATTATGATGTTAATTAGTGCTGGAACAACATTTTCAGTTGCTGGAATATCATAAAAAACAATCAGCACTGTTTTTGACATTGTTTATTAGGTTAGGTCTTTTTTAAAGATAAATTGTTAGACATCAACTCAGTCATTTAAAGATTCATCCATTTAAACAGCAGAGACACACTATACAAAGTTTAATAAATGATGCACTATTTTGTATTTGTAAATAACTAAGAAGACATTTTGAAATGTTAAGGATTAAGTTTGTTTGCAGTTACATAATTTCCCATGAAGAGTATTTTATCTTATTACATCTATTTTCCTTTAGCAGCCTTCACTTGGTTGTGTCCACAGGAGGAGGGGTTGAAAAAAAAATATATATATATACTTTTTTTAAAAATGTATGTTTGCTCCACTAATCAGAATCAAAATCCTTTAATGCTGCCATGGGGGTAATTGCTTCAGTTCTAGATGCTCCATTAAGTACAAAATTATAAATGTGTTATACTGTGTTATAAACCATGTCTTAAATATCAGTATAGTGCTCACAAATGCTAGAAGGGGGGGACATATTTCAGAGTAGCCAGGAAACTAATTAATCATACATGTAAATACATATATTTTTAGCTAAACACATTTTTTGTTGCAGTACTGGTGTATTAATAATAATAATCATTATTACCTGGATTCAACGAGCTGGTCACATGTTTTTTTAAAAGACATTAGGATTAGGATTTCCTTTAAGCCTATACTAATGTTCCTCTTTGAATATTATCCAAAACACCACCTGCTGTTTGTGTTTGAATTTGTCAGATGGGAAGTTCAGTCACTCTTGAAGACTCGGTGATTATGTGGTGTCCCTGTTTCTGTGACTCAGTGCGTGTTTCTGCTTGCAGCTTTTCTGGATGACGTTTGATCTGTTGTGTTGTGTTTTGGTCTTGCTTGTGGTTTGTTCCTGCGGCCAGCCATGTTGATGCCAGGCCTGTTGCCATACTGGGCAGGATGTTTAGTCTGGCAGAGAGAGGGCAGAGAGTGTGATTGCATGTCAAGACACCTATCAGGAAATGACATAGCCCGGTGAAAAGACTGGTGCTCATAAGTGTTATAGAACACAAAAAAACCCATTACAGTTGAATAAAGTAAACCTGAAAACAAAAATCCAATTTTTTACATTAAATGGTACCGTTTGGCTGCTCCCTTGTATTCTCCACCAAGGGGTCGCCACAGCGGATTTATCCACATTGGTAATTTGGCAGAGGTTTTATGCCAGATGCCCTTCCTGACGCAACCCATATGGTGAGAGGGGCTTGTGTCCTCACCTGGAATCCAACCAGGGATCTTTCACTTAAAAGGTGAATGTGCAAACCACTATGCTACAGAAGACATCATTCTACATCAAATGGTTATGTTTGGATTTCTTCAAATCTGTCTTGAAGGCATTAAAGGATGCTTTTTTTTTAACATCCATGCATCCATTTTCTTAACCACATTTCCAGTTCAGGGTTGCAGGGGATCTGGAGCCTATCCCAGTCATCACAGGGCAACAAGCAGGGTACACCATGGATTGCTTGCCGCTTTATCGCAGGGCTAACACTCACCCACCTACAGCCAATATAGAATCACCAGTTAACATAACAAACATGTCTATGGACTGTTGGCTGAAGCCAGAGTGCTTGGAGAGAACCCAACACATACACATTGGGGGACATGCAAAGTCCACGCAGAGTTATTATAGCTTTGTATTTTCTTATTAGTTTTTATTTTTGTTTCATTTTGAGCTTTTTTCAATTCAGTATATTTTCAGTTGGTTTCAACAGCAGGTTCTTTAGTTTCAATTTAGTTTCTATTATTTGAAAATGTTTGGTTTTAGGTTAGTTTTCATTAGTTTTACTATTAGTTTTGGTTTTTGTGATTGTTATAATATGGATGGTATTTGTCAGGGGATGATTTAAGATGTTCAAATCAGAAATTACATGAAAAACACAACACTTTGTGAAAAAAAGTTGATTATCAGTGAGGTAGACGCTCTCAGTGAACAGATGCACCAAAGCCTCATCAGACAGACTGTCTTACTGAATTTGGCCAAACTGAAAAAGAGTAAAACTAAGCACATTTCTGATATATTTTTATTTTATTTTACTAGATTTGTGAGAAGTTTTGTTAGTTTTGTATGTGAAATATAATTGCAGGGTGTTGAAACCTCAGGAGTGTCACAAATTGTTATACAGAAAGATAATTTTGGCACTTGTACAGAAACGGCATTAGGACGGAAATCTTAAAGGCAAGTATCACCAAAAAAGGATTCATTTAGGATGTTAAGATTATTGCTTTAAGACAGACTTTCTTTAATATTGTTTCTAGTTTGGAGGCTCAGTGATTTTAAGTTAGCAGAGTCATTGAAGTTGGTCATTTATTTCAAAAAAGTGAAACTTAAATGATGAAAAACTATTAAAGCAGAGGGCATTGAAATAAAAAGGGTAAACACATCAATTTTAACCTTTACAAACCTAAACTGGTTTAATAAACTGTAGACAGAGAACTTGCTTTGTGTATTCAACTGTACTCAGGTATGTTCAGTATGTCTCTGCGATCATTCCTTCCTTTCACTGTCTGTGTTTGGGTTTATGCACTGAGGTGTGCTCCTGTCTGTAATGCTGAGTCTCGTTCTTTGTCTTCACAGCTGTTTCTGCTGGAAGAGACAAGAGAGCGCAAGTTTGATGGCTATGCCAGGACTATCCAAAAAGCCTGGAGGAAGTATATGGCCCGCAAGAAGTATGTTCAGATGAGGGAAGAAGGTGAGTGAGGTAACATCTTACTGCTTATAGTATCCGTCTGCCTCTGTTTCCAGTTCTCATCATCTTTCTCTGGATTTATTCAGCTTCTGACCTGCTGCTGAACCGAAAAGAGAGGCGACGACACAGCCTCAACAGAAATTTTGTAGGTGACTACCTCGGTATGGATGACCGGCCTGAGCTACGTCAATTTCTTGGAAAGAGAGAAAAGATCGATTTTGCAGACAAAGTCACAAAATATGACCGTCGCTTCAAGGTTGATTTTCTTATCTCTGCAGCCTGTTTTTTGGGCTCAATAACTGGTAAAATATTTCTGACATTGTGATTTCTTTCTCCGTTTAGGGAATTAAGAGAGATTTGATCCTGACCCCAAAGTCTGTGTACCTGATTGGAAGAGAGAAGGTGAAACAGGGACCAGAGAAAGGACAGGTGACAGAGGTGATAAAGAGGAAGATTGAAGTGGAAAAAATATTAGCAGTGTCTCTCAGGTACAAATGGTTCCTTCATATCTGGGTTACATTAATCAGAAGAAAATACTATATTGCCTTTATGTGAAACAATAGATAAATTGTTTTTCATTCTTTACAACGTGATCCATACAGTTTGTAACTCTGTACTCCTCCACAATATTAGCAATAAAACCTTTTCTTTAGACGTACACTCACTGGCCACATCATTAGGTATACCTCTTCAACTGCACATTATTTTCAGCCAGTCGTATTGGGGCTGCTCAGTGCTAAGCGTTTAGGAAAATGGATGGATCTTATCATCCATCTTATCATTTCATTCAGCCTATAAAAGGGCATTGTCTTCTAAGTTTATCCTATATGTTTAAGTCACAAGTTTAAAACGTGTTACTTTTATAATATATATTTCTGTTTGTCTAAAAATTTAAAATCTTATAAGAACTGAGAATTGCAGTTAATGTTTTAAAATTAATTTATTGCAAATGACTTCCCAGGGGGCTGCAGCTCACACTTTAGGAATCTCTTTTCTTGAGTATTTTTAACCTTCACAAAATTTTAAAGGAGGTTCATTGAAGTTCAAGCTGACACAGAAGTCTTTGTCTGTAATGTCTAACAATTAATAACCACAGCATGTGCCAAACAAATAATGTCCAATAAAAAATCCAGTTTGGTGGTCATTTTGTTCTCATAAGTCATTATTAACTGTTGCTTCTTGCTGTTACACTACAGCCTGCTCTCAAACAAATTTTCCTCCAACTGTGTCTCAGGAGGTATATTTCTGATACTTTAATCAGAAGTAAAATGCTGCCATAATTTCCCTGATGATAAACTCTTGCTTGTTTCACCAATTTCCAAACGTCAGTTGCACTATGCTGAGTGCAGTGAAAGTTGCCCATGCCTTTATCTCAGAGCTGATGTTCTGTATCACATGTTTGTGTGAACTGGAGTACATGCCAGTAAGTAATGGCTTGTTTCCAAAACAAGAAAATGGCTGAGACAGATCATGCAGGAAACCCCCATGTATTCTGTAGACACTGTGCTGAAGAAAGCCATGAATCTACTTCAAAGCCACAGTCTGGATTTGCAATCACATAAGTTCCCATGTTCCTGTAAATGCCACACAAGGGACAGGAAAAACATGTGGAGTGTATTTAAACTGCTTGTATATGTTTGTATTTTCAGATCTGACTGAAAGCAGTCTAGTTCACATCTCAGAAATGTTGCTGAAATACTCAAAAATGTTTTTTAAAAAAAAAGGGTATAGATCAGTTTACTACAGAGAAAACTACAAAATAAAGGATCTGAGAGACTTGTGGGAGCTTTTGCTGTTAATGGGAATGCAGCATAACTTCTTTCGGGGTAGAGCTGTTGGTGCAAGCATGTGGCTTTTGAGTCAGTGGGGTAATACAGACCAGGTGGTGCAATGAGAGAAAGCTGGAGTTGTAAAAAACCCATCAGAGAAAAACCCAACTTCACTAGGAGGAACAAAGTATCCTTGTGTGGGTTACGGGCTCAAGCTGTCGTCTCTCTTCAGATGTGAACCACTTTGTGAGGCTCTTGATGCAAATGTGAAAGCTGATTCTGACTCCTGATCTAAGCTTCCATCAAAGTTGCACAGGAAGCAGAAGAGACCATTCAGGGAGCACCATTGTTAGAGTGAGATTTGTTCCTTGTAACATTTACTCAACTGTTTGTTCGTACTTTCAGCACAATGCAGGATGACTTCATGATACTGCATGAGCAGGAGTACGACAGCCTGCTGGAGTGTGTTTTTAAGACAGAGTTCATCAGCTTACTGGCCCGAAGGTTTGAGGAAAAAACTCAGAGGAAACTACCACTGAAGTTCAGTAACACGTAAGTAAACCCATGCAACAGTATAGAAGTTAAAAGAACCTCCTGTGGTTTGAAAATTCAGAGTAATTCAGCAGCTCAAAGAAACTGAACATCAGCTTTTCAAAGACACAAAAGTGGCTCAAGCAGTAAATATTTGTCATTTTCAGACTGGAGTTGAAGCTGAAGAAGGAGAACTGGGGCTTTTTGAGTGGTGGCGGCTCTAGGCAGGTCACATTTGTTCAGGGCCAGGGAGACATGCCTGTACTGAAGCCTTCTAGCAAATCTCTGCAGGTCAGCATTGGCCCCGGGCTTCCCAAGAATACACGTGAGTATGAACGAAAGCAAAGTAAAGTGTGAATTTTCTCAGTGAGCTGTAATGTGTATCTGAGGTGAGGATGACAATCACATGTTGAAATTTGGTCATGAATTTAAGTACAACACAAAAAAGTAGGAGAAATACTGAATTTCCTGACTTGAAAACATGATAGCAGGTATAATATCAGCATTAGCAGTTTAAAATATACTTCGGTTTATAAAATAAAACAGATGTAAATATATTACATAAACAAGTAGTGATTTCAGAATTGCTGATTTTGCTATTTTTGTGGACTTAACGCGTCATTTTGTTAGGGACAAATTTTAAAACGTGTTGTAAAAAAGAATTATGTATTATGTAAAGAATTTTGTATTTGCTTAAACATTTAAGAATAGCCTTTGATAAACTCAGGGAAACCCAACTTCTTTTACTTCAATATCTGGACTTGCTTGTTTGTTTCACAAAAATTAGTTTCTCTTAGATATAATGACTGAATTTTATATATTTATGTTAGCTGTCAAGTTTTTCTAACTTAGTTTTGCCATTTGCAAGTTATACTGAAAATATTGCTGAATATCTCTCTCTTAGGCCCAACCAGGAAGAACTTCAATCAGGGTCGCTCCAACATGTCCAGAACCCACCAGAACATACCATCACGAGCTGCTCCGGGACCTCCAGGTACTATACAGCATTCGAACCTCACAGTATTTGAGTAGCTTGCTTGTCTCCTGTCCAAGTGGATCCACTACAGCACACATAACACTAGATCCACATCTTTTTTCCTGCAGCTGTTCACCAGAATGGTGGCATAAAAAACACCAACCATGTTGCCAATCAGAGAAACTCACAGCATCACAGTCAGAGGCATCCATCATCCAGCAATGCAACCCGCCCATTCCTGCCCAGCAACATCAACCAGGTGAAGGAGCGAGGCGGCAGTCGGCAGCAGCCAAACCTGGACTGTCTGAGAGTCCCTGATCAAGGAGCGGCAGGGTGAGAAACTGGCACGCACTTACTGAAGGCAAAACCCACACAATCCAGGCAGGAATAGACAAAGTAACATGCCCACACAAAAGATGTTAGGAAAGCGCTTTACTATCATTGCTGCCAGGGTTGAATTAGTTAGAAGGCTAGCATCAGCATGTATGAACTATTCATACTGCAGCAAATCATATCTTTCGGTTAGTTTTATCTTGTAACAGCTCTTCTTGTTTGTCTTTGTTAGGCTTAAAGTGTATTCTGACTTTTCACTTTCACACACAACATAGTTAGCAGGCATTTGATTTGGCCTCTGTGCTCTGTTTAACATTTTTCAAGTTAAGACTCTATGATGACATCTCCCCCTCCCTAAAATAAAAATGACAAAATGATAAAATGCTGATGTATAATGTGGAAATATTAGTAACTCTAAAAGCTTTTGCTTGAATCTTAATCATATGACAGATGTTAAGTATTTGTCACTCTCCTAAATGCTCAAATGCTCACATTTGCACATGTTGTACAGCTAAGTTGAAAGAAATCAGTAATTTTTCAACTCATCTTTTGATTAGTAGTTAACAAACATTGTCTTTAACCCTAATACAGCCCAGCACTTTATCACTGGGATTCATTTGGCTCAGGTTTAAAATTCCCTTTGATGAGAATTTACACAATTAGCCACATTTACACCTTAAGTACCTGGATCTCTTAGTACCAGGAATTTAAAAATTCTTTCTACCATTTTTTTTCCACCACAGTCTAACAACCCACAAAGAACAGGCAAATTAGTCTAGTAACTTATGAATGGACGGCTGTTGTTTTAAAAGGTTATTTTTTGTATGCAACTTTTTTATTCTGCTGTACCTTTGTTGACGTATCAATCGGCAAGTTCTCAATCACTGCTCTAAGCCCAATATACGCCGAATGTTCAATAATTTGATGGGTTAGATAATTTCACTGGTCCATGTGATGGAGTTTCACCAAAGGTTCCCAGTTCCTAGGTAATCCCCTGCTGTGCAAAAGTCCCTTTTCTGTTGATTCTGTAATAAATAAATGTATTAAGTCACACAAATGTGCAGCATCATTTATATTTATGCAGTATACTGTCCTTATTTTCATGTGGTTTGACATGCAGTGTTTACACGCATAGTAAACAGCCTACTATAATAAAAGTTTGTGAAGTTATTCAGTCTTGCTTCACAAGCAAAAAAGTGACTATAGTCCCACACATGAATACACATCACTGTGTTTCTGTATTTTGACATAATTTGGAAAATTTATTCTTTTGTAGTACTGGAGGCAGACAGCCCACTTCAAATGGAGGAATGTGAGTTGGCATGTTTGCAGTGTTTTGGGTGGTGGTTCATGAGTTAATAAAAGCTTTTAGTAGTAAGAAAGACTGCTGCCTATTCTCTTGTACATTTACAGTTCAAACCCCCAACTGTAGTGTGCAACTAATATTTCATTTTCTGCTGCTGCTGCTTCTTGGTTTCATTGAAATGGAGATTCTTCATGAAATTCTTTCATTTTGAAAGAAGGTACTTCAAAGAGTCAAATAATCTATTCTGTGCTTTTTAATAGTGGTTCAATTTTAACATCACTGGAGTAAATATTCCTACTCATTAAATGCATATATTAAAGATGATTTAAACTAGCTACTTGACTACCTGCTTACAGTACTATATATAAAAGATGGGCATACAGAATCTTCCATGACTAAAAAGTGAAGCAGTTGCAGAAATGCCTTAAACCTACATTCTTTATAATGGTCAGCAGTGAGTTAACGCCTGTCGTTTCCAAAAGAAGTCCGGTTGTATAGAATTCCCCCCGGCTCACTTGATCTGTGACCTCAGTAAACATTTTCTTGATTGAGGGTTTCAGTCACTAGCTTTAAGGCTTACTGAATACAACATCAGAGTCAAAAAAGACATTAAAGGAAGTTATACTTTAGGTCACTCTTTGCTCATCATATCAATTTGAGGCTTCACAATTTGACTAACCAGTGGGTGATGTCATAGTGACTACATCCATCTTTTATATACCATGTATGCTTACAGCTCAAAGGTAATGTTAAGTAGTTCACTCTCTTGGTCTTTTGTAATGCAATGTGGTGAAGAATTTACATAGTATAAATGCAGGATTTCACAAGCAGATGAATGCAGCCAGTATGTAGAAAAAATAACTAATATTTTAAAGGTGCTGCTAACTCAGGATCAACACCCTCTGCTCTGGAAGGCTTCATAAAAACTTTTTAGTTTGAGCTCTTTTGTGTAGGCAAAGCAGCAGCATGTGCTACATCACCATCTTGTGCCTGATTTATGAATAGCTGCTACCTATTTATAAAAAGCATTTTTCATTTGATTGAAATGTAGACAGAAAAATGAAAAATCTTGATTCTCAGATTGGTGTTTTATGGTTGTTATGCGATGTAACAAGATGGTGATTATGCATTGCTCTCATGTTTTGGGATCTACCAATGACACTGTGATATCCCATTAGAAAAATGTTGTCACATTTGTTTGGTTTCTCTCTTTGTCTTATATGATACCTCAGAGCCCACAGACCATCAGCCAGCAGGCCTCCGCCGGGAGGAGGACGACCCAAGCCTGCTCCCAAACCCAAACCCCAGGTGCCCCAGTGCAAAGCTTTGTACGCCTATGATGCTCAGGACACAGACGAACTCAGCTTCAATGCTGAGGACATTATCGACATCATTAAAGAGGGTAAGCGCAGAAAAGGACGGCGGCAGGCTTATTTTTCATCCTTTTTATGGGACACTAATTTAGGCATGTTTGTTGGACAGATGCGTCCGGATGGTGGACAGGACGACTTCGTGGAAAGCAGGGACTTTTCCCCAACAACTATGTCACCAAGATCTAGGAGCTGCCAGTTTGTAGTGCGAGGAGGAGAGCCTGCTGCATCCCTGCCAACCCTCTGAGAGGAAGGGGCAGAGCTTACAGTTGCAGAGAGAAGCACTGTGAGACACTTCCTCCACTACTGCCATGAATGTAACTTTCAGTTACACCAGCAGACACAAAGATCTAAAATAAGGCTCCAAAGACAAGAAGACTGTTTTATCCCAGGGTCTGATTTCCTCCACAGCCCCTTTGAGTACTGAACAAAACTATTTATTGTATTTATAGCTTCTGTGTTCTCCTTACTGTCAGTTATATCTTGCTGAGGATTTTAGTGCAAACATTTTGAAGCATTGGAATGAAATCTGCTAAATCTGTGGGACCAGGCTGTGATTTTTACTCTCAAAATGTTTTTAGATGAAGGTGTGATTGCTGAAACAAACTTGGTTGTGTCAGTGTCAAAAATGAAGTGACTGCTGTTTTACCAGGAATATTTATTTTTGGTGCAAAACTGTAACTACTTTCCAGGAACAGACATTCAGTAAATCGCCACACTGTGATGATTGATGATTTTAAATACCAAAGCAATATACAATCTCCTCAGAAAAAATGTTAAAAGACATTGCGGTAAAGTGGTTAGCCACTTAGAAAACCACCCTCATCTTGATGTTTTTGCTCTTCTATCACACCAGTATATTTTAGACTTAACAGTAGAGGCCACGTTCCTGTAACCTGGGCATGCTGTCTGTGGCGTTTTAGCACTTTATTAGTACAGGTACTACCTTGGACACAGACACCGTCATTCGTTCAAGCCACAGCCAGTAAGTCAAGTTAATGAAGGCTAGATTGCCAAGATAGGAATAAGTTGCTTTGGTAAATAATTTGTTTACATTAATATTAAAAACAGGCATTTTAGATCTGATTCTGTATATGTGTTCATATGTAGGAGTATGCCTGGTGTTGGTTAGAATTTAATTTTTTGTATTTTCTCTGAAGGATCTTAGTATGCTGGTTTCCCTATGCGTATGATACTCACAGGGCTGCTTTATTTTCAGTTCAGCTACAGCCCGATCAGAACGGTTATATCACAGACCAGGGTGAACGGAATTTTGTTTTGTCAAAGTTGTTTTAGGTCAGTTTGTTGACATTTTCCCATGGCACTACAAAGAATTTAGCTTCTGCTTGATGGTTCCTGCACATTTTTTGCACTGTTGATGCATTACTTACACATTCCTTTATTTTTAAAATAAAATAACCACATTATGCCCTCCTTACTAAAAACTCCTGGGTCTTCTCTCATACAACTTCTGCATCATCAAATCTACATTGTCTTTAGCTGGTTGAAAGAATCCTTGTGCAATATACAACAGTAGATCAGGCCATTAATAAAGCATGTAGTATTGCATATTTAACTGCTTTGGTTTGTTTTATTATCAAAGAACTCATTAAATGTGTACCAATCAGTCTGATGTTTATGTTAATCATAGTACTCTCATTTCATCGGGACTTCAGTCCAAAATTTTACAGAGATTGTGATTTTAAGATACAAGGTATAGCTGGGCTGCACATTTTTAACCACATTTGGGTATATTTATTTATTATAGATGATTTATTATATTTTTTAACCCTCCAGTGGGCCCACCATGCACAGGAGGGGCTGGAGGGATTTGCTGCAGTGTGAGTTGGGCGATGGTCAGCGGTGGAGGGACTGGCGGTCCGATCCACAGTTGCTGAAACTGGCCACTGGGAACTGTTTAGTAACTTTTACAAAAAAATATAAATGTTTTGATTTGTGACTGCTTTCTAAAGATCGTCCCTCTCATAAGCTTCTGAAGTCTTTCCAGCTGTGCTTATACAGTTTTGCTCAACTGAAATAAAAAAAAAATGATATATGCTGGCAGGGACTAAACATTTGGCTTCGTTTTGTAGGGCAGCTGTCGCTTAGAAGACTAAGCGGGTCTTCTAGCAGTCAGAAGGTTGGTGGTTCAATCCCTGGCTTCTCCAGTCCATGTGCTAAAGCATCCTTGCCCAAGATACTGAACCCCAAGTTGCTCCCGATTCATCCATTTTTAGTGTGAGTGTACAAGTAATAGTTAAAGAGTTTAAGGCACAGAGGAAAAGTGCTCTATGAATGTGGGTGAACAAGGCTTGTGGTAAAAAGCCCTTTGTATGCTCAGAGTAGAAATCCCCATATAAGTACCAGTCCATTTACCATTTTATTTAGAACTGTTTGTATTGTGGTTTGAACAAATAACTCCCTGTACACTCAATGCCACATCTTTGCTAACAGACTTAGGTTCGGCTCTTTAAAAGCCCCAGTTGTTTTTGGTGCTTCATATCCACCTTGTGGCTGCAGTCGGTACTGCGCCTGACTTTTTATAGCTGTTTAAGCTTGAATTCCTCAGGTTATTCCTTGAAGCCCATTAACTGATATCCCCTATACAGTCCGGCCTCTCTAATTTTAATATGCCACTTTGTACCGTTTGAATTGTTGATTCCATGCTATTATTACATTATCTGAGAAAACTGAATTCATGTTCTGAATAGCTACAATACAGCTTCACTAAACATTTTAGTTGTTTATCAAATTTTCAGTTTTATTCATAAAAGCAAGAATGGAAAATCAATCACTTTAATGATTCTCACTTACTGTTAATAACCTTGGTCATTATAGTTAACTGAAACTAAACTAAGAACCAAAACTACATGAGAAAAATAATTTCAGTTAACTGAAATAAAAACTAGACTTTTGGGAAAAATCAAAACTAACTAAAACAACATTGTGTGCTTAAGAAACTAACTAAAATAAAACATACAGGAAATGTCCTTAGTTCTAGTCTTTGTCAGCTGGATTAAATTTGGTCAGTCAGTCTGTTTGATGAGGCTTTGATGTATCTCTTTACTGAGACTCAGGATGTCTACATGATTGTGACTCATCTGCCTTCACAAAGCGTTGTGTTTGTGCTGTAATTTCTGATCTAAACATTTTAACTCTTCCCCTGACAAATACCATCCATATTTTAATAATTCAGAGAACAGTGAAACTAATAAAAAATAAACTAAAACTAAACATTTTCAACCAATAAAAACTAAATTAAAACAAGCAAACCCACTCTGGAAACTAAACTGAATTCTAATCAAAAACTCAAAATGAAATAAAAAATAAAAACTAATTAGAAAATACAAAACTATAATAACTCTGCGTTGGACAGTTTCCAGGTAAAGCTATATTTTAGAAATGTTCTAAAGTGGAGAGCCAGCCACAGTTTCTCATTTTAGCCATTTTAAGTCAGTTTATTAAACATGATGATTCTGATCAACTGGTTCATAACAGAATTTCAAACCTTCTGTTATTTTACCCAGTGTTTTATTTATTAGTAAAAGGGAGAGGCTGGCATTGCAAACCGATTATCATTAAAGCAAATAAAACATGGGTGTCATTTATAAAACCTCTCAAAATCTGGTTAGTTTTGTGATTAAAAAAAATTATTTGGTTGACAAACCTATTGGTTATTAGAGAATAATAAAGCATTTTTGACAGAAAAATAATGAGAGATATAGGTTTAATAAAAATATAACTGGAATACCCAAATACAGAAACCAAGAAACCATGCGCTATTATCATGTGTATGTTTGTAAGGGCAGGGTTTTCCAGCCTCTGGGATATAAAGAGATACACTATATGGAACAAAGCACTGAGCCACCTACACATGACACCTAAAGGAGATTTTATGACATTTTATTCTAAATACATAGGCATTAATGTGGAACTCTGCAGCTATAACAGTTTCAAATCTTCTGGGAAGGCCTTATACAAGATTTTGGAGTGAGACTGTGAGAATTTTTGTCCATTCATCCAGAAGAGCAGTCACTGATATTGGATTTGGGGCCCTAGCTCACCATCTCTGTACTTGTTTAAGACCAAAGGTGTTTGTTTGATGGGGTTGAGGTCAGGGCTCTGTGTGTGCCAGTCAAGTTCTTCCAACCATGTCTTTAAGGACCTTGCTTTGTGCACTGGTACACAGTCGTGCTATACCAGAAAAGGACCTCCCCTAACTTTTCCTCATCAGTTCGAAGCATAGAATTGTCCAAAATGTCTTGGGAATTTGAAGCATTAAAATTTCTCTTCACTAGAACTAAGGACCCCAAGCCCACACCATCATCCCTCCGCCACCAAACTTTACAATTAGCACAGTGCAGTCATTCCAGAAACTGACTTGTTGCAGGACTGACATCCTGTTACAGCACAATGCTCTAATTCAGCGGGCTCTTTGGAACAACCCATTCTTCCACAAATGTTTGTAGAGGCAGACAGTATGGTGAGGTGCTTGATTTTATACATCTGTAGCAATGGGACTGAATGAAACAGCTAACTTCAATAGTTAAGAGGTGTGGCCTAATACTTTTGACTATATAGTGTAAATCCAAGGGGTCATGAGATGATAAACATATCAAGAAAACATCTAGTGGTCTATGGAACTAATGCTAAAGACAACACCTTTAGAAAAACCTGTGAAATACAAATCTACTTAGTATTAATTGGAATTGGTAACCCAAAAAAATTAGGTACATGAAATAAGGACTGAAAATGTTTCATATGAAGGAGTCTGCAAGACTTTCTAAAACATAAACTAAAATTGTATCAACTGTGAAAACTGGAGCTGCTGCATATGTTTTTAATACAATTCTTAGATAAATGATGCAGCTGTTTTATGCCAGTAAAACAAATCTTTAAATTATAAAAGCACAAATGTTAGTCTTTCAACTCTTATTCACACAATCTTTAAACATGTAGTCAGTGCAAAATTAATGAGAAACATACAACTGCCCTCAGCATTTACCCATCTTATTTAAAAGGTTTGATGTTAATGTTCCCCTCGTACCGAGGGCTACTACTAGCAGGTAAGGTGTAGCGCTATTCACTTAAGCATGTGTGATTATCAGAGAAAACACCAAAGAAAGGACTCAATTAAGTTATCCAAGTTTATTAATATCATTTTTTAAAACTAATAGAAATCCCACAGAACATGATCCTGGTGCCTTTAAGTCAATGAATGCATGGAAACCTGCTTTAAGTACTGCATTTCAACACTCCATTCAAAATTGTAATTTTCACTTTTTTTACTATTCATCAGAGTGGAAATACATGGCCTCAGCACACTGTCATATTCACTACTATTCTCCTACCCTTTTCTCTCTTGTGCAAGTCTATGCAAGTGAGTTAGTCAACAGTATTAGTGTTTTTCTTTCGGCAGCGACCAAAACAGACGCTGCTGCTCAACTACAGAGAGACAAAAGGGAGGGTGGGTGAAATGGTTTGAAGTGTGAGAACAAACAGTAAATATTCTTCTCAAATTGAGCTGTGTATTTCCCTCTGAACACACACACATAGGAAATTAAAAGTCAACGCCGCTGCCAGTATCAAATTGACAAAATGATCCCAGGTTGCAGGCCTGTATGTAGACCTGAGATCATCTTTCATAAACCTAGCATCCACAGGCCCATTTGCACGAAGGAACCCCAATAAAACGAAGAAAAGATTCACAGCAGATCCCGACAATCGTTCAGTTTAGAAAGAACAGTCAAGAGAGGGAAGTGACATTCATTTTCTCGTCCTCTAAAATACATCAGATGGTGGTGATAACGGTGTTGTAGTCAAATGAAGGTGCTGGAGGGTGGTGTAATCGTAGCAAAGCATGTGCATATTTTGGGAGTGAGGTGAACATCAGAGTTTATTTCCACTCTAGAAATACTGGGTGTGCACTAATACAGCAGCTGATCTGTTAACATATTTCCCTAGTTAGGAATGTCTTGATTTATTTAAAAAAAACATTTTTCACTAACAATCCACATCTTCTAAACATAAACTAATCAATACAATGATTGGTAAAATGAATCCTGCAATGTTTGTTTTTTAAAACTGGAGGTTGACATTCTATTCTAGTAAAGCGAGGCATTAGGTTTACAGAAATGCATCTTTACTAGAGCAGCTATCCTCACCTGCAACTTGTTAGGCTGTGTCAAGCCCACGTTATATGTGCAAAGAAATGCATTGCAAGGAAACATGCAGAGAAACAAAACTAAAATGACACTTGAGGAAACAATCAAAAGCTACATAAAAGCTTTATAAATACAATAAAATCTTAAACCCTTAATGGAGAATTCTAGCTGTTGTAGTAACGTGATAGCTGGCACTCTAGGCTCAATGCTTTTATTGTCAGGTTTTTTTTGTTGTTTTTTAATATTCTTGCAGTAGAGCTGCGCAGGTAATTCATGCCATCTTTGGTTGACTGCAGCACTGAAGAGAAATTAATATGATCTCAAAATAAATTTTCAACAAAAGGGCTGTTTAAAAAAAAAGAAGAAAGAAAACAGCATCAACTCTCAGCAGACAACTGCGCCTCTATGTCCACTCTGCAGATGGGGCACTTCTTATTGGTGAGGAGCCACTGATCCACACACAGCTGATGGAAGAGGTGCATACATGGTAGGCGTCTGGAGGGGAAACACACAGCAGAGACGTATGAAGATAACTGAAATCCTTTAAATCATGCCTGCAATTAATTTGTAAAATCACAACACAGCAGGCCTTACATCAAATGGTTATGGTGTGGCTCTTCCGCTCTGCCTGCTTCTCTCTAAATGATCTTTTTGTTATTGTATTGATAATGCACTGCCTAATAACAATAATAATATGATTAATCAAAAATCCTCTGAAAGAAGTCAACCAATATTGAATTTTCCAGTCCTGAATTAAAGGTTTCTACTGCATCATTACAAAAAAGTGACTAAAAAACAGAAATGAGGACCCCTTTTTCCAATAATAAAATTAATTATCAAGAACGCAATCACACTGTTTATTTTGAGACAGTCCCACTGATTAATTTCCAGCTATTCTAAATGATCACTTGTGCATTAAATCCATAGCTGAAGAGTCTTTAATTAAACTGAAGACTAAAAGATTTAGTTTTCAGTCAGAGTTTAATCTTAAGTAGGAGCCACAGAGTTCCAAGTTACACAATGGCCACTAACTCCCAAACCCTCTGCAAAAGCAACAGGTATGTAGAAGGATCAGCTAAATTAATGTTAAAAAACAAACAAAAATAACAGATTAACAGAGTAAAGAGTTAAAAGTTAACTAGAAGTAATGGATTAGCTGTAGAAGCAGACAGTTGATGCATGTGGTCTCGTGAAAAAGAAAGTTTTCACAGGACTCTATGCAGTTCTGTGAAATACTAAGTACACCCCATTATTCAACAGCCTCTAGGCCTGTAGAAGCAATAACTTGAAATAATCATTTTCTGCATAACGTTATCAATTTCTCACATCACTGCGGAGGAACTCTGGCCCACACTTAAGGTTCCGCCACAGCATTCCTTCAGGCTGAAGTCTGGACTTCGACTGGGCCATTGCAACAGCTTGATTCTTTTTCAGCCATTTTGTAATATGACCCATTTTTGGCTGAGCTTCAGTTTTGCAATTTTACTCTAGAATACTTTGATATACAGAGGACTTCATAGTCGGTTCAATGACTACAAGGTGCTCAGGTCCAGTGGCTGTAAAACAAGGCTAAATCATCATCCCTCCACCACAGTGCTTCACAGGTGTAATGAGCTGTTTGTGCTGATATGCTGTGAATAATTTTTGCTAAATATGGCACTGTGCATTACGGCCAAACATCTACACTTTGGCCTCATCACTGAAAGGACACTGTTCCAGAAAACTTGTGGTTTGTTCAGCTGCAACTTTGCAAACCTAATATGCGCTTCCATGTTCTTTTTAGAGAGAAGAGGCTTTCTCCTGGCAATTATTCACAACAGTTCAGGCTTTTCTAATTCTACTGTCATAAAATTTAACATGCTAACAGAAACCTGTAGAGTCTTAGATATAGCGATACGTGGCACTGTGTCAAAACACACTTGAATGGCTCAGACCAGCAACCTGCTAAAACGTTCGCATTTATAGGGGTGGTCACACTGGCTGATGGTCACAATCAAGTTCACTTGATTAGCAGCACCCATTTGCTATTTACCTTCTTAATTCCTTTGGAAGCAGTAAGGGTGTACTTAACTGTTCACAGAACTGTAAAGAATCATGTGAAAACTTTCCTTCACGTGACTGTATGCATAACGAGTAATGAATAAATGGTAGAAATAGCTATATAAAAGCTATTACTAACTATTGCAAATGTTAGCCAAAGGTACAAACAACATACCAATCTCAAAAAAAAAAAAAAAAGGGATAAACGGCTGAAACTGCTACGTGTATTAAACAGAGTTGTAGATATTGTAAATGGTTGAAATAGTCAGCTAACCACAACTTCTAAATGGCTAACCTGAATGTAAATGGTAAGCTAAAAGCTGTCCAGATTCAGTTTAAATCAAGTAAAATATTTAAAATTGGGAGATGTTGTCAATGAAGGAATTCTTGAGTCAACTCACTAATATATTCTTGTTAACAAAAATGCCCCAAAGTGAATTTAAACACTTGAGCTCTTCATATAATTGATACATTTAAGATTTTCATTATGTCAACAGACTGTTGCTCTCTCATCTTTATTCATCACAAACAAATCTGCGCAGTTAGCCTTGCTCTCCAGATGCTGCCAGCTGCTTCCTCCAATTAGGGAAACACTGACTCTTCAAGTTTAACGACTGAAAATCCCTAAAATGGTTTTTAGTAGGCAACCGTGAATAATTTATTAAAACTCTGTACTGAAAGAAAATAATTAAAAACATGACAAATGTCAGGCTCTTTTACACCAACAGAGGGCAGAAAATCCTCTTAAATAAACTTGAGTGAGTGCCAGAAAGCAGCTCCATGAGACTTGTAATTTTAAGGCTCTCTGGGATTTTCTGCTGATTACCTGAATACCTTTGGGTTTTTTTTAGCATCCTATGAGACATTGTGAAATGGATCAACTACACCTGCCAACCCACCTGCCTCTGTCACGCCCTGAAAGCGCAACTGAACACACTCAAAACTAAGAACAGCAAGCAGGACAAACACTCAGGAGGGAAGACATTTACCTGACATCCTCCCCCTCCTCCAGTATTGACAGGCAGATGGTACATTTCTCTTCTGTGTCTTCATCTGCCCCCTCATCTTCATCCTGCTTACCATGCAGCTTTCTCTGTTTGTGAGAATGTTCGGAAATGTGAGTTTTTAAGAGCAGCCTCAGTCAGCAACCTTTATTATAAATGGTTTAAAATCCTATCAATTCAAACACGAGCTACCCAATTTAACCACTGTAGTTATATTACTAATACATATTACATTTGTTTAAAAAAAAAAAGAAATCAGAGTATTTCCCATAAAGAGGCAATTATGTTGTTTCAACAAATCATTAAATTTGGGGACAGAGAGAATGGTCATTTTGTCTTGAAAAAAGAAAAACTTTCTATCAAATCAAAATTATTCAAATCAAAGTAATTAGCCGAATTCCCTGGCCCCCAAGACTAATACTAACATCTACTGTACATGTGAGCAGAGACATGTTTCCAAATTGATTTGTTCATTATATCTCACCGATTCTGGGGTTGGGTGCATATTTTTCCCAATAGATGCCCAAGCTTCAGGGGTTAACTGTTGGTCAATGTCTCTCTCCAACACCTTCTGTATTGGGTGGCAGGGTGTTAGATTGCTTATTTAGATACATTTGGAAACCTCTAAGGAAACTTTTCCCCAACATATATATCTTCACAGCTGCAACCTCTGGTGAAAGACACTACAGTGTTTTCTAAATGCGGGCAAAACATCAGACGTTTGAAATGAGCACAAAAGACCACTATGCACTCTGTCCCAGTGTCAACTGCAACAGACATGCATAACTATATGAAGCAGTTTCAAAATCTATATGTATAATATATACATAATAATACCAACACACTGACAAATCCTTACCTTTTTGTATTTGTGTGGATAAGTACACCTCTCTATGGTTCCCTGAGAGGCTCCTCGGTTCACAGTCCCCAGCCTTTCCTCTAAATGCAGCAGGTCCTGATTGAAGTAAGACAAAGAAGAAAACCAGAATGTCAAGGAAGCAGTAGCTCATCTGATTCATGATCCATCACAACTCATGGGTTATTTTAACGTATGAAGTACAGAAAGAAAGTGACAAATTTCCTTGTCATCAGTTGGCTGTACTGCACAAAATAATGAGAATCCAATGAGAAGTCAAGGAGGCTTGCAGACAGTCATGTTCAGGACAACGGCTCTAGTTCTTAACCAGCTCTAGCTTGACATTATTATGCCATAAATAAACTTAATGACAGATGGACACGCACAAATACTCATTTTTATGAACATTACAATCTGAATCTTGTGAAAATGGACAAGTGTCTATAAAACGATAAATGGGACCTTGACATTGAGCACAATTTGGGTGCTAATTGTGCTCAAGTTTCACTGAAATCTGACCAATACCCTAGAAGGAGTAGCAATTATTTTGAATGAGCTAAAACTAGGTTTTCAGACACATTTGTCTCACTCATCTGTCTGTACAGGCAGAACTTTATTGTTGTGTGCAAAAAAGCACACAATTTCGTGGCTGAAGCCTTTGACTAAATGAGTTTCCAAGTACACGTCAACTCTAAAAGTCATCAGATTAATACTTTTAAATTTAGTGAAGATTGAGAGTTGGACTCCGCCAGGGCTGCCCTTTGTCACCGATCCTGTTCATAATTTTTATGGACAGGATTTCTAGGTGCAGCCAGGGAACGGAGGGCGTCATGGTTGGTGGCCATAGAATCTCATCTCTGCTGTTTGCAGATGATGTGGTTCTGAAGGCTTCATCGAGCAATGACCTACGGGCCTTGCTGGGGCGGTTTGTTACTGAGTGTGTGGTGGCCAGGATGAGGATCAGCACCTCCAAGTCTGAGTCAATGGAACTCTGCCGAAAAAGGGTGGATTGCCCTCTCCGTGTTGGAGACGAGGTCCTGCCCCAAGTGGAGGAGTTTAAGTATCTTGGGGTCTTATTCACGAGTGAGGGGAGGATGGAGGAGGAGATTGACAGACGGATTGAGGCAGCGTCTGCAGTGATGCGGACGTTGTACCGATCTGTCGTGGTGAAGAGGGAGCTGAGCTTGAAGGCAAAGCTTTCGATTTACCGGTCTATCTACGTTCCTACCTTCATCTATGGTCATGAACTTTGGGTAATGACCGAAAGAATGAGATCGCGAATACAAGCGGCTGAAATGAGCTTTCTCCGCAGGGTTGCTGGGCTCACTCTTAGAAATAGGGTG